>PVJH01005052.1:0-117124 GCA_004026705.1 Nesogale talazaci | reverse complement strand
ATGATATTTTAGATTTAAGGATTGTATTGTCATAGATTTATTGGTATGGCATGTTATTTATGATCTTAGCTACCATTTCCCTTTTCTCTTTCTGCCTAACTTTTATATGTACAACTAAAGAAAGTAAAAGTCAACTTTTGTGAAATTAAACTTAAATCCTTTAAATTTATTGCACACACCCTAGTTGATGGCAGGACTTCAATATGGTCAGCTAAATATTAGGTAAACAGAACACTATATAAGAAAATTGGATTTTGTTATGAGTGAGACAGGGCTAATAAAACAACTACTGGTTTTTATTTTAGATGGGCTGGGATTTAAATGAGAATTACTAGATTTTATTGTGTCTTTAGAGTACTATTCTGACATTTCTAGTGATCTCTATAAACTTTCATTGCCCTATAAGAGTTTATTAAGCTACAGGGTCTTCATAAATATGCAAACTAGCTTAATAATATTGTCTGCCATGATTGCTCATCAATGTGGTATTGAAAGGGCACCAACCCAGTTGATAAAAATGTCTGGTGGTGGAAGAGTATATAGCATTCTGAATCTTAAAACTTACTTCACTTCAAGGGGCCCATAAACTGTTAAAATAATAAAATCACATTATTTGTATGATTGGAATGACTATCCTGCTCATCAGGCTTGATTCCTTCTGGGTAGCTACATTTCACAGACCTGCAAGCAGTCTTTATGAGTGTGCATTTGCCTCCTGATAATTTTATTTCATTACACAGGCATTTATTGTTTGGGAAATAAATTGTTGGCAAATTAGATGGATAAAAAATTAATGCTAAAGTGAATGAGGAAAAACACATATTTGTAGAACAAACTGCAGAATAACAATTTATTCAGAATAGGGCCTGCTTTCCGATAAGGAGAAAGGTCATATTAATATTCTATCAATAAATGTGCCTTACTTAAACATTTTAAAATAAAATATAGATTCACAGGATATTAAAAATAAGTGTACACAGAAGCCTCATGCATCTTTCCTCCAAGCCTCAAAGGCACCATCTAACACAAGAATCGTAAAACTAAGAATCTGCCAACGGTATGATGCATAAAATGTATTGATATTTCCCCAGTTAAACGTGCTGTTTGTGAGTGTGTGCATATTTGTGGGGTTAGTGCAATTTTGCCACATGTGTAGGTTAGCGTAACTAATACCTCCATTCTCTTATCCTCACAGGACTCCTGTTTTGTCCTTTCTTTGCCACACATAAGTACTCGCTATCTATAGTTCCTTGGAACCCTATTTCTAGCAATTTATTTATATTATTTATGTCTCTGCTACGTCATTTCTTGTGGTATGTTCATCCTTGTGAGATTGACCTTACTACTATCCCCAACCCCACACCTTCTTTTAAAGGTCGATTTGTGTTGTTGTGAATATCAATTATTGTTTCTTTTAATTACTCAGAAGTACTCCAGGTTTTAGATGTACAACCATTTATTGCCATTTGCCTTTTGAAGGTTCTTTCAGTATTTTTCAGTTTGGGGTTATTATGAATAAAGCTGCTATGAACATGTGTAAAAATAGCTTCAGTTTTCTGGAATAAATTCTTCAAAGTAAAACAGCAAGGTCATACAGCAATTTCATTGTTATTTTTGAATGGAATTGCTAAACTGTTTTCCATAGTGATCGTCCCATTCTATAGTTCCACCTGTAAGGTCTGAATAATCCAGGTTTTCTTCATCTTTGCCACCATTTTGTTTGATCATTATTTTAGCTATTCTGGTAGAATTACAATGGTATCTCATTGTTGTTATAATTTGCATTTCTCTACATTTAATTTTCATCAATTGATGTGTTAGTTTGGGTTGACAAGAGTGTGATAGGTCGCTTTATTGTGCCCACCTGGCCCATGAACACATGGGGGATTAATCGAAGGGTGAAGAGATAAATGCCTCAATGAGCCTTACCTTTTTTGTCTCTGCTCTTTGATCATTGGATCAGTATGGCACTGCTTTAGCTTGTTCTCAACTTGCAAGCTGTACTACCTATAGGATACCCAAACCATGGAGCGTCGCTATGGTGAAGACCTGCTTCACCATACTACTGGAATATACATTGCTAGAGCTGTGGATTGTTGGACCCTGCCATCCAGCTGACTGTTGGTGACCTGCCTTGCTGTTTTCTGCCTGTGGTCTGAACGCCTGAATTTCTCTTCAGAGGACTACACCAATCCTCCAGACTTGAATGACTGCTAGTGTATTATTAGCTGTCTCATGGAAGTGAGTTGTACTGAGCCATTTGTACTACCTTATAGATTAATTGTTTGTTTTTTATGCTATATCTATCTATATAAATATATATAAAACCATTAGTGTCCTGGTTTTGTTCCTCTATAGAACCCTGTCTAACATACCAGAGAAACAAATTCATTGACACTCATATATGTGTAAAAAAGAGCTTTATATCAAAGAGTAATATATAATTAAGAAACCACCCCGGCTCAGTCCAGATCAAGTCCATATGTCTGATAGTAATCTGTAAATTCCTCTTCAGACTCACATATCCATGTACAGAATGCAGGAAGATGACAGACTGGTGCAAAGTCTTGGGGATCCAATGGCTATGGAAGCTTCTCAGTGGTGGCTCAGATCTCCATGTGGTTCCTCTAGTTTTCCAATTGTGGCTCTTCAACAGGAAGGTGAAGCGCGGGGGCGGGGGGGGGGGACTTTCACAGGTCTCAGCAAGTCTCTGCAGCTTGTCCACAGAAAGACAAAGATAGCTAGCTAGCTAGATAATAGATAGATAGGAAGTTTGCAGAATCTTCATGAGAAGGCCAAACCCACAAGGAGGGATCATCAGGCTATAACCTTATTGACAGGTTAGACTCCACCTCTTCACTTATTTATCAAGCTGACATGAAATTATGTAACTACCAAAATGGATGCTTTTCCAAATGGATGCTTTTCCAAAATGGATGCTTTTAAATAACACTTGTTTTTCTTTGCTACATTTAAGTTTTGGTATGTGTGTACCCACATTGTTCCAGCTAATCTTCCTAGTTTTGTCTTAATATCTGAAGCAAAAGTTACTTAGCAGTATGTTCTTTTTAGCATCTTTAGAATCTTCTGAAATCCCTTTTTACTCTTCCCTTGAAAATCTTATTTTTTTTGTTTGTTTTTGTGTTTTGGACATCACTGCCCTCTGGTGGTGGGAGTAGGAGGAAAATCTTACTTTTGTTTCTTATTTTTCAATTCCAAATATTCAGTTGCTGGTTTTGATCATCCATTTTCTCATTTTTGTTTTTAAAGCAACAAGTCTGCATTTACCCCTTCTTCTAACCTCTGATGACCACTTATTTATGTCTCTCTATGTTTGCCCTTTGGAGGTATTTCATATTAGTAGGACCATTCAAGACTTGTTCTTTGGCATGCAAATAACTTAATTTAGCAGAATATCCTCAATATCAATTTGTGTCTTGTTGTGTCTCTCGCTCAAGCCATCAAGCCGATTCCAAATGCTAATAACCCTGTAAGACAGAGTAGAACTGCCCCTGTGGGTTTCTGAGATTCTAAACTTTTATGGGAAGAAAAAAATCACATGATTTTCACATGGAGCAGATGGTGGGCATGCCCGAGAGCTTCACTTCCCTTAATGCTTGAATGCTACTCCATTGTATGTGTGTATTTTATATAAACCTCTGAGTAGATTGTTGTCTATAGCCAGCCTCTATGAAAGAGTGGTACTGCACCAAATGTTGTATTCTTGCTTTCGAGCCAGCAGTCTTGCAAATAGCAGTCATTTGGATGAGACAGAGAGGTGTGGGACTACTCTATGGGTTTAAGTTGACGATCTCTGGGTTAGCCACTGAGGACTTGACAGCGGTACCACTGCTGCTCCTTTATTGCACGTTAGAATTACCCTTTTTAAAGACATTTTTTCCCCATGAATGAATACTTGGGTTGTTTCCACATTTTGGATATTTTAATAGCATTGCAGTAAATGTTGGTATACAAGCATCTGCTTGAGCTGGTACTTGTAATTTATGTGGGTATAGACAGAGTGGAATTATTGGGCCATATGGTAATTATACCACCACTTGTCTGTTGTTTTATCCCACTGTGATGGTTTGTGTGTTTCCAGATCAACCAAACTGAAACAATTTCAGCAGAACTTCCAGAGGAAGAACAGATTATAGAATGCACTCTAAATATGACAGAGGAAGGGCTACTTTTTCAAAGTAGAGTTGACCAAATGACATGGAAGAAGCAAAGCTGTTAGGACATTCATTTGCTGATGTATACAATGCAGAATGAGAAGGAATAACTGTAAAGCTCTATTAAAAATTGGAACATGAGTTATGAGGACTATGGATTTAGGAAAATTAGAGCACATGAAAAAGAAAGTAAAATGCATAAAGATTAATGCCTTAGATATTAGTAAGCAGAAACAAACTGGTATTGGCCCTTTTGAATCATACAGGTATATGGGTTTTTATGCTGCAAATGATGAATTCAACAGTAATGATATCATATTAATTATAAAGAAGTCTTTTCAAAATATATCTTGAATCTCAATGCTATCTGTGATAATATAGCCTACAGGGAAATCCAGCTAGTACAAGGATTATTCAATTTATGCACAACCTCTAAAGAAATTGAAGAATTGTATCAATGTCTTCAGTATGAAATCTATACATTTAATAAAAATGTATTTATAATTATTGATATTTTGAATGCAAAAGTTAGAAACAAAGAGGAAGAAACTGTAATTGGAGAATATGACTTTCATGACAGAAATGAAGCTGGAGATTATAGGATAGAATTTTGAGAGGTCAAAGACTTCTTCATCAAAACCCCCTTTGTGTCTACATGAATGATGACTATATGTGTGAACTTCTTCAGATACAATACACAGAAATAAAGATGACTATATCTCTGAGAAGAGAATATGGAGAAGTTGAATATCACCTAAAGCAAAGTCAGGGTCTGATATCATGTAACAGAACATCAATTGCTCATATGTAAGTTAGCTTAAAGTGAAAGAAAATTAATAGAGCCCAAATAGAGCCTTGAGTATATTCCCCTGAATTTTGAGAACAGCTCAAGGACAGACTTGAAAGATTGTGTTAGTCTGGGTTGACTAGAGAAACAAATCCAGGACACTCCTACATCTGTAAGAGAGGACTTTATATCAAAGAATAATTATATATTAAGAAAACATCCCAGTGTGAGAATCCTGGTAGGGTTTGATCAAGGTTAATGGAACTGAGAGAAATTACTGAAACCCAAATGAAGGCTGAGCAGGATAGTGGGAAAGAGTAAAGTAAAAGAAAGTAGAGGAAAACCCTAGGAGGCAAAGGGCATTTATAGAGATCTAAATACAGGCATGTACATAGGTAAATATATTTATGTACTATGGTAGGGAAATAGATCTATGTATATATATACTTATAGGGTTAGTATTAAGTCAATAGATGGACATTGGGCCTCTACTCAAGTACTTCCTCAACGCAAGAACACTTTATTCTATTAAATTGGCATTCTGACTGAGCCCTGGTGGCATAGTGGTTGTGTGCGGGACTGCGGCCCAGAGGCCTGATGGTTCAAATCCAGTAGCAGCTCTCCAGGAGCAAGGCTGGGCTTCCAACTCCCACCAGGGCAATGATGCCACACACACAAAAAATAAATTGGCATTCCAAGATGCTCACCTTCCTGAAATGATCACTGAAGACAAATGTGTGCATAAGCAAAAGTGATGAAGAAAGGTGATGGTGCCTGGCTATCAAAAGCTATAGTGTCTAGGGTCTTAAAGGCTTGAAGGTAGACTAGTGGCCATTTAGCTCAGAAGCAAGAAAGCCTACAAGGAAGAAGCACACCAGACTGTGTGTCCATAAGGGGTTGAAGGGATGTTATTGGCATCAAAGAAACAAACAAAAAAAATCCTATCATTGTCTGCCCACCTTCTTGATAGGATTACTGAAGACAAATGTGCACATAAGCAAATGTGTTGAAGAAATCTGATGGTGCATCTGGGGTCTTAAAGGATTGAAGATAGTGGCTGAGCCCCGGTGGCATAGTGGTTGAGTGTGGGACTGCGGCCCACTGGCTTGGCAGTTCAAATCCAGCAACAGCAACGCTGGGTAGCTTCCATGACCACCAAAGAGCAGTGATGCCAAAAAAAAAAAAAAAAAAAGGATTGAAGGTAAAATAGCGGAATCTAGCTTGGAAGCAGCAAATCCCACACGGAAGAAGCACACCAACATGTGTGATCACGAGGTGTCAAAGGGATCATGTATCAGACTTCAAAAACTAAAAATTATAACATTGTAAATGAGGGGGTGTAAAGATTGGGGACCCAAAGTCCATCGGTAGGCAAAGTGACATCCCCTTACAGAAAGGTTGCAGAGAGAAGACAAGCTGGTCAGGGTGCAGTATTTCAATGATGAAACATACCACTTTCCTCTACTTCTTCAATGCTTCCTCTCCACAGTTATCATGATCCCAATACTGCCTTCCAGATCTGGCTAGACCAGAGGATGTACACTGGTACAGACAGTAATCAGAAACATGGGGAATAGAGAACAGATGATCCCATCAGAACCAGTGATGAGAGTGGTGATAATGGGATATTGGAGGGAAAGTGGAGTAGAAGGGGGGTGCCGATTATAAGGTTCTACATATAATCTTCTCCTTGGTGTATGACAATAGGGAAGTGGGTGAAGGGAGACATATAGTGTACTGTATGACAAAATAATAACAATTTATAACTGATCAAGGGTTCATGAGGGAGGGTGTGTGGGGAGGGAGGGGAAAAATGAAGAACCAATACCAAGGGCTTAAGTAGAAAGCAAATGTTTTGAGAATGACAATGGCAACAGATGTACAAATATACTTGGCATACAATAGATGTATGTATGGATTGTAATAAGAGTTGTATGAGCCCCCAAGTGGTTTTTTAAAAAAGATAAGAAGACATCTCATCCCAGACTAGATCAAGTCCATAATTCCTATATTTCCCATATGTCTGTTACCAGTTTATAAATTCTCCTTCAGAATTATGCAACCATGCAATGATGGTGAGCCCAAGAATATCACAGGCCGGTGGGTTGAAAGTCTTTTGCATCCAATTCTGGTAGAAGCATCTCAGTACAGGTGAGGGTCTCCATGTGGCTTCTCCAGCTCCAGGGCTCTGGTTCCATTAGTGTGTCTCCCTGGGACCTGTCAAAAGGAATGTCACAGGGAGAGTGTGGGTCTGTCTGGCCTCTAGTGAGCTATTTATCTCCACAGCACCTCCAAATGAAGTCATCAAGCTGTAGCCTTATCGACAGACTAAATTCTACCCTTTCACTCTTGGAGCTGCCACATACATAGGACAGTAATGACAGAAGACCTGATATGCTGTGGGAGGATATCAAGAAGACAAAAGATTATTTAAAAGACAAGAAAGAAAGAAAATATCTATGTGGATGCCAGAGAACTGAAATTTACTCTTAATTTTTGTGTTAGACAGGGTTCTCTAGAGAAACAAAACCAGGAAACTAATAATGCTCTCTATATATTTATATAGATAGAAAGATATCTAATATACATAAATAGCTAAGTAATCTATAAAGCAGTACAAATGGCTTGGTGCAACTCACTTTCGTCAGACAGCTAGTATACTGACAGTCCTTTGAGTCTTCAGGGCCGCTGAGTAGTCCTCTGTAGAGCAATTTAGGCTATCCAGCCACAAGCAACAAACAGCAAAGCAGTCACCAACATCAACCAGATGACAGAGTCCAACAGTTCCCAGCTCAAGAGATGTGTGTATATTCCAGGAGCGTGGCAAAGCAGAGCTTGAAGGAACCTCAATTCACAGTGAGACAGTCCACGGATGAGGTGTTCCACGGGTGGTGGTAGCACAGAACAAGGCACAGGAAAACAAGGCAGAGGCTAGTCCAAAGATCCAAGAGCAAGAGAGGAAGGGCGGGGACCGCTGAGCCATTTATATCTCTGCCCTTCAATTGATCTTACAGGAGTTGTGACGGTGTTGTCAACACAAACCTACCTAACTTCTTTGGTCACGTTGGCACCACAAACATACCTATCACAGTTTGAGCAAAGCAAATGGGAGAATTGATGAACTCAAAGAGAACAGAAAATTTCAAAGGTCAGCTGGAGAAGACAGTATTAAAATGGAGTGTGCAATGACCTTGAGTTAGAAATCTAAAAAGAAAGATCATGTTCAGCATATCTTAAACTGAAAGAAATCAAGAAAAAACTTAAACCTTGAGCTGCAATCTTGAAAGATTCTCTTTTGATTTTGCTTCAAAACCACAAGGCACACAGGGGAAAGATGAGAAAATAGTGACAGTCTCAGAACCCCACCCGGACCGTTCTACTCTGTCCTGCAGGATCATAGGGAGTCAGGTTTGACTCAATGGCAGCAATTTGGGGTGTTTAGTTTCTCTTAAGCTACTTTTCCAGAAGGGGAATTGTTCTCTCTGGGTGCGGTGCCCCTCGATAACCCAAGGACTGTGATAGCATTGCCCAAAGTTCCAGAAATCCCTTTGGCTGCAGTTTTCTTTGACTTTAGCATGCTGTAAGAGAAGTCTCAGATGCATAAGTGAAACCTGACACCACTATTGCTTCCAAGGCCCTCATTTGTGTCCACTCTGTATCCCACATTTCCTTTCCCTTAGTTCACAGGCACCGGAGCAAAGAGTAGTAATCAAGTCAATCGACAACGGAAGTCTCATTCTTCGAAGAGGATGCTTCTTCATTCTTCATGTGGCCACAGGCAGTAACTCGAGGACAGGTAATTCGTCTCACAAATGTAGGCTGGTCTTCATCAGTGGCTAATGAGAGCTTATAGTCAATTACATCTAAAGGGAAAAGTAACTAAAGGCACCAGGTTAGGTGAATTCATTTCTTTACTAATGACAACACAGCAAGGGGAATTTTTCTAATTATCGTTCATTCCTTTCATGTTTTCTTATCCTCTTATTTTGACACTATCCTAGCTTTCTCTCTAAGTTGTCTTTCAACTGAAAATTAAATGAAAAGGCAGTTCGGCCTTTTTTTTTTTTTAAAGCCTACCTTAAGGAGAATGTTTATTTACTGCCCTAAGAGCTACCTGGGGCCAACTTATTCACAATATGCATTGTGTTATGAACCTATAGCATTTTATTTGTTTTGACATCAATTTTATTTTTCTAGTGGTTATGAATTGTGAGCAATGATGTAGATGCCATGTTAGATCACCTGATCTCTGTTTCTACTCATGACTCTCAGGAGATGGCTATGATCTGTTGGCTATAAAATTCAATTGTTTTTTATCTCAATGGGAAAGCAATTGGTGAATGATCACTTCAGCTGAAGACAGGAGAGTTTTGAAAACATTTTAATTGTATGTTGAAAACTTACTATAAGAATACAACCGCCAGATTTTTATAGGAAAATATGGAAAAACACTGAAAGTTTAGGTAACTGGGCATGGCTTTTACTTAACTCAGAGACCGTGGGTCTCACGTCTGTCTCCTTTTCATTAGTAAAATGAGACTAAGGTTACCAGCTCTACAAGGTTATAAGACTTTATAAAGCATCAGGCAAAAAACATTTTAACTATTTGAAAAGAAATTCTTATTTTATAACTTTCCCCATTTTGTTACTTTTGAGAATATGTGTACACAGCAAAACATACACCAAATCAGTAATTTCTGCATGTTCCATCTAGTGACATTGATTGAGGTATTTGAGTTGTGCCACTGTAACTGCCTTCCTTTTCTGAATCATTCCTCCCCCATTAATACAAATCAGTGCCCTCTAATATTCCTATCGAATCCTTCAAAGTTGCTGTTAATAAAAATCCCATATATATAATTCTTAGACATTCATACTTTTCAAGAGTCACAGTTTTCCCTTGTTCAGATAAGTTATTGTTGGGTGTAATGAAGACTTGAGGGGATTTTTTTGGTGTACAGTTTAAATATTTTCTCAGGGCAGTAGTTTCAATGATCAACCAACCTTGATGGCCGCAGGAAATCTAGTCCATCAGATCCTGATCTCTGTTCTGCATCAGGAGTTCTTTGGATCAGGAGTTCTCTACAGGATCTTTGATAAAAGTTTACAGCCATGGTGTCAGCCTTGACAGAGGAGGCAATAGTCCTTGGAGGAAATTAGCTACAGATCCTATAACCTCTCCTATTCCTGACTCTCCTTTGGTTGTTACTCCAGAAGAAACAAGACAAATTGTGCTCGAGATGGTCACTTGCAAGATTTTAAATACTCCGGAATTAGGCAAAGAACTAGGGAGGAGGTAGGGCAGAAACATTCAAGTATGAGGCTACTTTCCTGGCTGTCCCATAAAACCCTGATTCTAAACCTCCAAACCAAAAAGCAAATAAACAAAAACAAACTCTGTGAGGCTTTTTGATTATACCTAAGCAGTCTTAGAAGCTACTCTCTTTCTTTTTGTAAGAATATCTACTGCATACGTTTTGGCAGCTCAACTTTTTATAAGTGTGCAAATTATTGCCGGCAATGTCAATAGCCAGCTGTTATTGAAATGGCCTTTAATCAATGCAATATCTGTTATAAAGTACCCTGCCATTGCAAAATAGCACAGTAACATTAGTGAGAGGAAAAAAAACAAATGAGCTTCTCTTACTGTTACCAAGCAGAAATAGATTCAAGAGGCGTATTTGCACGGCACTTTACAAGTTTCTTTGGGGAAGTCTTCCTTTTTCTAAGAGTGTTAAGGAAAGATTGAATGAGATACATTCTAGGGCTGTGTTTGGAGAAGGATTCATTAGCTAGGGAGTCGTTTCTACTTTAAAAATCAATGAAAATGCTTCTATTTTAGAAGTCCTTTGTGAAACCATGAAAGGTCAGATTTCTTTAATTTCTTTCTTTTAAAAATGTTACCTTTATTAGAAAAGCTATTAAAGCAAAAATAAATTTGAGTTTAAAAAAGTTTGCTCACTGAAACCTAGTATATCTCCATGTACCCCAATTACTTTATAATCTTTGGTCACATGGATTTGAAACCTTTACATTCTATAAGAATAATATAGAATGACCTTGTATCTTGGTATTTTTACTGAATATTGTGCTATATATGTTTCTCTTTTATTGGTTTTTCAATGGTCTATTTTTCCTCAATGTAACTAATGTAAGCATTATTTTATATGCTGATTATTTCCTTTTCTGTTATGAACCTCTTTGAAATCAGCAGCTATGGATCTAGCTCCTGCTATCTAATAGCTGTCTGGTAATCTAAAATAAGGGATTTACCACTTCACTGCTGTTGGCAATTAGGCTTTTCCTAATTTTCAGACCCTACATCAGTACTGTTACTGGAAACAAGTGTCTAGGATGGCTTGTCACTATTTTGGCAAAGGACGGGGACCAAGTTGATTGAAGAAACTCTGTTTATTCTGCAAATTCGAGGCTGAAGGAAACAGTAAGACTTACTATCTCCAAAGTGCTTCCAAAAATCTAATGAAATTCAAGCAAGTTGTATGCCTTGAACTATGTGACAAAACTATGTGCAATGATCACAGGAAACAGTTTTCTGTGCGTACATTTTTCCTGGGATTATGTTTACCAAACCATCATCACTCAAGGCACTATACTGCTTATCTATGTTAGGGGGTTGCATGCCTCCCTCCCTATTCTCACAGGTCTCACTTACTGCCTTGTTGAGTCCGAAAGCCATCTCTGTTGACTCAGCTTAAAAGGATTTTTACTGCCTACTGCATTTTGGATTTCCAATGACCAAATCTCAAATTATGTTATGTTTCCAGTATTTTGATTAACAGCAGGCTAACTCTTTCAGCTTCCTCTACAATTACTACAATAGATATAATAGATACGTATCCATTTATTGAGCACCTAATATTTGTTAGACAGTGTTCTAGTGACATATCTATAGACAAGAACTGTGGATAAAATAAATATCACGGTCTGTTTGGATTTTTATTACCGTGTGGGCAGTGACAATAAAAAAAAAATAAACACAACAAACATGTAAATTTTAGGGAGTGCTAGAAAATGATGGGTGTTATAAAAAAGGGGGGGCAAGGAAGAGGTAATATCTGAACTTGCCATGAGTTCTGTTGCGATTTGAGTGGTATCACAGGCCCCATTGAGTAGGAGGCATTTGAGCAAAGTGTTAAAGATGATGAAGGAATTAGGAGAGAGAGGCACTTCATGCAGAGGAGGCAGCATGTGAAGAAGCTCTAAGGTCAGTATGTAGCTGGTGTGTCCTGGTGCAACGTGGATGCTCCTGTGGCTGGAGTGGATTGAATGTTAAGGTCAGAGAAGTAGTATGAGCACTAGATCCCATAGGGCCCCACCCCACAAATCATTGCAGCTTTTAAACTGTTATTTTGAGTGACATGGGAACTGTGGAAGTTATGCAATCATTTGTCAATTTGAAGATTAAGAGTGAAGGGGTGGAGTCTAGTCTGTGAATCTGAGACCTCTGTGTGGCCTTCTCCTCTGAGAATTCTGGGAAATCTGGTACTTCCTTCTTGAAACCAGGAGACACTCTCTTACTCCCTTGAAGACACTCAACTGACAAGGCTGACTTCCTGTGAGGCATCCCTGAAGAGAAGCCACATGAAACTACCTGGTGTCCTCAGACAGACAAGTCACATGGATGCAACTAAGCCTCTGAAGCCAGAGACGCCACAGAGAGACCCCTGCCAACACGGAGATGCTAGGAACGCCACTGGGTCCAAAGAATTTCTACTCAATGCCCTGTGATTGGTATGTATTTAGCATCATTGCATGTGTTTTGTGAGTGTGAAGAGGACTTTATAGATTGGTATCGGACATATGGGCTATTAACAGATTTATGACCTTGGATTGGACTGGGTTGGGGTGTTTTCTTATTGTACAGTTGCTCTTGTATATTAAACTCTTCCTATACACATATGAATGTTTATGAACTTGTTTCTCTACTCTACCCAGACTAACCTTTTCTGGGTTTTCAACTGCAGATTGAAATGATTTTTCACTAAACTTTTTTTTTTTTTTTTTTTTACTACTAATCATCAGAGCCTCTCTCCCCATCCCAGCTACACAAGTACTAAGGGCAAATCACATCGGATTATTTCTCCCCCTACAAAGAGCTGTGTCATTTGTTTTTCAATTTTGACTGCTACAACACCTCTCACAAATAAAATCAACACTAATATCTCTTCATAGATATTTGCCAAAATGTCTCTAGTACCTCACTTCCAAATACTCTGCTAGGTCTCTTTAAGGAACATTTTTTCAAAAAAAGCTTATAAAGATATTTCTGAATTTTTCTAGCGGTTTTAGAGTCTTACTTTTTGCTCTCTGGCATTTGGTCACTTTAGAATTTGTTTTTGGCTTTTGTATATGGGAGGGGCTTAAGTTATTTTTTCTATCATGAGCTAAATATATGGGTGTGTATATCTGTATCATCTTATTGCATTTTTATCTATGGCTGTATCCTCTACTGCATACTAATGACCCGATAAATATGCTCACCACCTTATTCCCGGAACTTGTGACTATATGCTACTTTACAGATAATAGGGAGTTTGGATATGTAATTAAATTCAAATGGGGAGATTTATTCTGGATTATGTGGGTTTTCCACTGTAACCACAGGGTCCTTGTAAAAAATTAGGCAGGGTCACAGTCAGCAAAGGGTATGGACTGCTTGCAGAGACTGAACAGGGAGGAGTTTATATGCCTCCACATGTGGGTGACTGCTGGAAACTGGAAAAGGCAAAGCCGTGGATTTCCCTTTGAGCAGTCCGAAGCAGCGCAGACCAGCTGACACTTTGACTTTAGAACTTCTGAAATCGAGAAGTGTGAGACTTGTGTTGTATCGTGGGGGCTTGTGGCTGAGCGTTGGGCAGCTATAGACAAGGTCGGCAGTTCAAGATCACCATCCTCTCTGCTAGAAAAAGATCGGCTTTCTACTCGAGTTCAGATTTACAGTCTGGGTAACTTACAGAGAGCGGTTCTGTCCTCTTCCATCGGATCGTCGATGACAGTGAGTTTGGGCTTTCGGAAAGCCTCTGAGATGGCGGTAATGTGTGACCACCTCCACAGGAAATGAATACTGTATGCATACGCGCCTAGGTCAAAGTTGATCCTGAACGCACGGTGACCCTGTTTGATGGAGCAGAACTAGCCCCAGGGTTTTCTGGATTGAAGTTTTTTTTGGTGGGCAGAACATCCCTTCTTTTTCTACTGCAGAGCTGATTGGTTCAAATAACGGCCCTTTGGAAAAGCAGCCTAAGGGTTTAATAATTGTGTCGCTAAGACGTTTATGTGTTTTTGTGTGCCTGGGGAACCCTGGTGCGATAGTGGTTATGCATTGGACGACAAAGTCCGCAGGGTGAAGCCACTCTCCGCTCTGCTGGAGAAAGCCGCGGCTCTCTGCTCCTGCTCAGTGTTAAGCCCCGAAAGGGCTGTGCTCCAGAGCAGCCAAGAACTGCACTCGACTCCGTGGCAGTGAGCTCCGTTTTTGAATACATACACAAACGCTTATATAGGCGTATATATGCATTTGTAACACACAGCAATAAAAAGCAATAGCAACAGCAATCTTTTAATCCCCTGTACACTTCTATTTCTGGGGATGAGATGTTCTGGAACCAAGGAGGAATGTATCTATAATTTTAATTGAATTTCCAAATTACTTTCCAGGTTTGGCATAGTAATTTACATTTACACCTAAAAGCATTACAGTAGCAATAGGTATTATTATTTTATAAATATTTCCTGGTCTGCTGGGTGAAACATAGTACTTCAATTTAGTTTTATTTTTCATTCTCCCAATGGCAAGTGGAAATGAGCATTTATTCATATGCCTAGTGATCAATTTGCTTTTTCTACTTGACTATTCTTGTGTTTAGTATCCCCTTTTCTTTCTTTTTAAAAGTAAACTAAAGCGCTTTTTTTTTCTTATAAGCTGTGAGAACTCTGTGCACTGCTATATGGTTTACTTATTGTTTAAATATTGTTGCTTATTCTGTTTCACACCTTTTTTGTGTGCTTTTTCATGTAAAATAATTTTAATTTTATATAATAAAATGTTCCTATCTTTTCATTCATGTTTTTTGGCATTGTTTTAAATTTAAAAGAGGACAAAGCAAACAAACAAACTTGAAATGTAAACATCTCAGTCACCTTGAGGGTAGTCAATGTTTTTCCAAAAAGGTAATAAAAACACTGCTCTAAGCGAAATCTTGTGGTGCTTTGGAATGCATTTTTATAGTTTATTCTTTCTCAGAGTCCTATTTAGGTTTTAGACTGCTGTCAGGTGGAATCGACTCAATAGCAGGGGATATGGTTTGGTGTTCAAGTTCTGGACAATCTGTGGTTGGATTTGTCATGCTCATTTTTCTTTGTGTCTGATCTCTAGGCCACAGTGAGTAGGAAAATGTTTTGTCGGATGCCACTGAGCCTGGCCCTGCCTCAAACAACTCCGTGGTGTCAACAGTACAAAATGCTTCCTGGCCTACCCTCATTCCCATGCTCTCTTGGGGCGTTGACTGGTGTGATCCATAGTGCTTTAATGGGCTGTGACGGTCATGTGCTTATGTTAATTTCATGATTGAGATGTAGGGGTGGAGTCTAGCTGTTAATCTGGAGATAGCCTTTGAGTAGCCAATGAGACCTCCATGTGGGCATGGCTTTCTCCTGAGACTTCTGGGAAATCTTGTGATATTTCCCTCGTGGAAGCTATCTCCCTAGTTGTTGGGAGTTGGTCTCAGAGACGATGAATTACAGACAAGACAAGATGGCAGCGTCCGAGGAGCTGAAGGAGCTGGAGGAGAAGCTACACGGCCTTGCCCTGATGGAACTAGACCTCTGAAGCTGGAGAATCCAATTGGAGGGCCCTGCCAGTGCTGAGCTGCTTTTACCACCAGTGGATGCTATTGATGGACCCTAAGTCCTGGAAGTGAGGAGCCATGGGGAGACCCCTGCTGGTGCTGGGACTCTGCACCCACTGGCTTATGACTTCGTGAGCTGGAAGGAGACATTATAGACCGGGCACATGGGCTAATATCAGACTTATGACTTTGAGCTGGACTGGGTTGGGATGCTTTCTTAATGTCCTAGTCCTCTTGTATATAAACCATTTCCTTAAATCCATATGCATTTCTATGGATTTGTTTCTCTAGTTTACCCAGACTAACACATAGACTGACTTTTGGAAGTACATCACTTTTTCCCTAGTGCCTTTCAGGTTGGAAGCCCCTCTTAACGTCGCTCAGCATCATAACAACATCAAAAACTACACTGGCAGGTGGGCAGTGGTTACACTTGAGGTGCTTTGTCAGGGAACCAAACCAGGGTCTCAGGCATGAGGCGAGAAATCCACCCCTGAACCATTACTGCCACCATTTAGAAAATTCCTTGTCTTCTTTATGGACAAATGGAACAGACTATGTGGACTGGCTTCATTTGTCAAGCTGGTCAAATTCATTAGAAGCACACAAGAGAATTCGAACAGTTCCGTGCCACAATAGGTCTTTTTGGCTAGACTTGCTTCCCGTCTTAGCTCTGCTGATACTGGTGAACAGATCACATGTTTGCTATGAGTAAAACTTGCCTTTATAGTACTTGCTGAAACGTGGGAGAATCAGAATACCTCGTTGCCATAGTTTTGGCCAGTTTCTTCCTAATAATAAATGTGTCTAGGAATGGCCACAAATGATCACGTGATGGTGAAGAAGTATGCAAAGCTCTGTGCTGACCATCAGATCTTCAAAGCATGTATTATCCACTTATTTGAACTGCATTTGGGTTTTGGTTTCTAATTATAGAGAACACCAGGTTCAGTCTGGCTCAGTTGCATGGGACCATGAGAAATTCACTTCATTTCTTATTTCAGTGACTTCAGTTGCCTTATGTATTAAAAACAACAGCAACAATACCAGTGTTTGCTCTTCCAACTCTCTCAAAGATTTGATGTCACTGCAGAGTGGAAACTGAACATAATTAGAGTTTTATTTTAACTATTAGAATGAATTACTCAAATATTTTTTCTGAATCAAAATGTAAACAAATATGGCTTCAGTTTCCTTTGTATCCTCAAGTTAGCTCTCATTCTTTTTGTTTTTGGCATCACTGCCCTCTGGTGGTTGGAATAGGAGGCCTAGCCTTGCTCCTGGAGAGCTGCTGCTGGATTTGAACCTCCAACTCAGTGGGCCGCAGTCCTGCGCACAATCACTATGCCACTGGCTTGAGATATGCTGAACATGTGCTTCCCTTTTGATGTCCTAACTCCAGGCCTTTGCTCATTTCATCGTATGACTGTACTTGGTCTTCAAGAGATGTCCTTTGAAATGTATCATTTTCAGCTCTTTACTTGTTTTGTTTTCCTACTGACTTTACCGCCTCTCTCCAGGAGTCTCTTCTGACATCTATTTTTGCCTTTTCATTTTCTGCCACTCCTCTGGCTTACATGTTATGATGCTGGAAACGCCACCCTGGATGTTTCAAAAATCAGCCAGGTCACTCATGGTGGACTGATGTCAGTGTCACTTCCAGATTAAGACAGCTTAACATTTTACTTCTAAAAATATTGAACAGTGAAATCTTGTGAACAACAGTAGAAGGTTGTCTGATATAGTACAGAAGATGAGCCCTTGGATTGAAGGCCCTTAAAACGTTATTGGGGAAGAACTGCCTATTCAAAGTAGAGTCAACCGACAATGACAGGAAGAGATCCAAGCTTTAGGCACCTTCACGGCTGATGGGGCACTGCTCAAAATGAGAAGACGTAACTGCAGACATCCTTTATAATCAGAAAAATGACCGATGGGCAATGGTTACACTTGTGGTATATTGCATATTATATAAAGTCTAATGTTGGAAAATTGGAAGTTATTAAAAAATGAAATCAGATACATAAAGGTTTATTTCTGGTGCTTTAGTAAGATGAAATGGTGTTGGTTTATATGGCAGGAACAACAAATTGAGGAAGAATGGTAGAGCATTCATTTTTGAAAATAGCATTTCATAATCTAGCCCAAAGTACAGCACTGTCAGTGATAGGATAATATGTATTTAAGGAAGACCATATTAATATGACTCTTGTTTAAATTTAGTAACTAACCACTAATGTGAACGATGAAGGATTTAAGACTTTTCTCAACTTCTGAGTCTGAAATTGATCAAACTTGCAATCAAGATACATTGATAGTTACTGGTGATTGGAATAAGAAAGTTAGAACAAAGGGCAGTGGATGGAAAATGTGGCCTGCTGCATGAAAGGATGTTGCAAAACTAGTGATATATTCCTTACAAATGCCCATTTTCTTTCTTTCTTTATATATCTCTCTATGTATACTTCCCTAACCTTAACTCTAAAACTTCTTTATATATTTTATATTAATCATTTTAGTGGGAGCTTCTTATAAATGACAACAACTCACAATTCAATTGTATTAAGCACACTTGTGCATGTGTTACCATCAACATTTGCAAAACATTTTCTTTCTACTTGAGACCTTGGTATCAGGTCCTCTATTTTACCCTCCAACCCTCATGAATCCTTGATCAATTGTTTATCATTCTTGTTATTTCTTGCTTTACACTGTCTGTTGTCTGCCTTCACTCACATTTCTGTTATTCATCTGCCTGGGGGGGGTGATGAGCTATATATACAACCTTGTAATAGGCTCCCCTTTTCTACATGCCCCCATCCCCACCCCTACCATACTGCTAGTCTTATGATATCGCTACTCCCACTACGGTTCCTGAGAGTTTTCTGTCTTTAATTCCATGTGTTGAGAGCTCTTTGTCTGTACCAATGTGTATACTCCAGTCTAGCTGCATTTGTAAGGTAAAACTGAATCATCATAGTGGAGGGGGGGCGGGGAGGGTTGGCCCAGGGGAGGAAACATTTAGGAACTAGAGGAATGATGTGTGCTTTATTGGTACTATATTGCACTCTGGTTGAATTGCACCTTTCTTGTAACCTTTCTGTGTGTGGGGGTGGGGGGAGTATCCAGTTGTCTACAGATGGGCTTTGAGTCTTAACTTCTACCCTCTTTATTCACATTGATTAAATTGTTTGTTTTGGATCTTTTGATACCTGATCCCATGAATACTTCATGATCACATAGGTTGGTGTGCTTCTTCCATGTGGGCTTATTTACTTCTCTGCTAGATGCCTGCTTGTTTAACTTCAAGCTCTTAAGACCTCCAGATGCTATATCTTTTGATAGCCATGCACCATGCACTTTCTTCAACACGTTTGCTTATGCACCCATTTTGTCTTCAGTGGGAGTGTCAGGAAGGTGTGTATCAAAGAGTGCCAGGTTATTACAACAAAATGTCCTTGTGTTTAGTGAGGCCTTGAGTAGAGGTCCAAAGTCCGTCTGCTATCTTACAACAGCTTATAAATATATGCACATTGACCTCTATCCCTTTCTTTATAAATTAATATATTTATACATATACCTGTCTATAGCTATACCTCTATAAATAGTTTTTTCCTCTCATTTCTTTCCTCTATTTCCTTTCACCTTCCTCCTGTCCCACTATCATGCTCACCCTCCATTCGATTCTCAATACTTCCTCTTGGATACATTGCACACAGGATATGAGGGGCTGGAGCTGCAGAGTCAGGAGCCAACAAACTCAGGGATAAGGGGAAAAAGAGATCTAAAATTGTTGGGGAATTGTGAGTATAATACCTGGTGGGGTTTGAGCAAATGCCTATTTTCATCAACATACATGGAGATTGTACAGATGGACCTCACCAGAGAGAACACACTGCGGTCAAATTGACTGCAACTAAGAAGAGAGGAGCTCTCGGTGCTAGTGGGATACACACTAGGCTCCTCAGTACGACATCAGCACTCTGAAATGACCAGCTGCTCTGTGGAGAAAGGACCGGGGTTTCTCCTCCCATTAAGAGTTACAGTTTTGGAACCACACTTGGGCAATTCTACCCTGTCCTGTAGTGTCATTGTGAACTGGGATCATCTTAATAGAAGTGACAGATGGAGAGAAATGATGGAAAAACTTAATATTATCAACTTGAATAAGAACAGGGGATGACTATGGAATAGACATGGATTGCTCACATGGCAGTTTCAATTGAATCTGAAGAAAATGAAAGCACGTCCATGAGCATTTAAGCTAGAGCATATCCCACCTGAGTTTCGAGACCTTCTCAAGGATAAAAGTTGAGCACATTGTACACTAATGAGCCACGGTCATATGCGTTTTCAACAGGCACTTCAAACTTGAGGTGAGAAAAGAGTCATTAAAAAGATAAGGCAGAAAAAAAGAAAAAAAAACAAAAGAAAAAAAGAAAAAAGACATCAATAGTAATTATTGAAATAACCAACTTTCAGTAGTTATCACAATTACTACTTTAAATACTTTTCACAAAATAATTCCAAATCTTGCAAACGCTTTATAAGGCAGTTGCTATTATTATCCCATTTTACAGATTAGAAACCTCCGATTGCATAGCTCTGTAGTGGTTAGGCCAGGAATTATAGCAAGAAGTTTGGCTCTCATGTTTGGACCTATACTATTCTTTGTTAATTTACTTTCCTGTCGCCTTGACAACTCTACTGGGTCTGTTTCAATTTCTTTACCATTAGCAAAGCAAAAGGTTTAGGTCAGCATTTTTTTTCAGGCAGTTTCTCTATTCAGCCATGGAAAGTAATTTGAAGTTCTTTGCGTAGTAATAGATGTGAGAATTGGGCTGGACTTGGCATGAGCTCCGTGTGTAATTAAGGAATCTTAGATGTAGGAGTTCCATATGTAAGTAGAGGTCAGATTGCCACTGCCAGTCCTTCAGTGAAAAGATAATTGAGTTCTTTTTGACCAGTTTTGTTGATTCCATCTGTCTAAAAGAACGAGAGGTATTGATTTTTTATTGCTTTTGTTTCTGGTCAAAAACTAGGAGAAGTAATGCTTTGAGCCATTATTTGGGTAAATTTTAATACTTTGGATCCAAAGATATACCTCCACGATGTGTATTCCTAACACATAACTTCGATAAAGACATGAGAATTGTTTAAAATATGGCAGTGTTCAGGGTCTTGGGGAGTTGTTATATCCCAGCCAGAATGGGGTGATTTCACTACATCAGCAATCCGGGTGACTCTGGACATGCTCACTGAATGAAGGTCAGGTCTCCAGTTGCTAAGGCAGAGACCATCATCGGGACTCCTTTCAGTTGGTTGGGTTTGGGAGGAAAAGGGACAAACTTACCCAGATACGTTCAGGGTAAAGCAATACCCTTGATGCTAGGATGGGAGTGTTTGAGATATGAACCTAAGTCTTTCTTACTGCTGCTTCTTGTTCCTTCATAAATCAGAAGCAGCCATTACCTCTGTGAGACAGGTAAGAGCAGAAACATTGAAACCCCCGTCTCTGAAGTGTAGAAGCTCTGAGTGTAGAAAATAATCTGAACACAGGTTCTTTTTTCCTGAGTCCTGAGGAAGTCTACCAGAACTTGGGAGCATAAAAACAACAATGAAGTCCATTGCCGATGAGTTGATTCTAACTCACAGTGATCTTCAAGGGCATGTGAGCTCTGGCCCAGGGGGTCCCCCAGGCTGTAAATCTAAAGCATCCTTCCCTGTCCTTCTCCCACAGAGCCTGTGGTGAGCTGAAACGGTAGCATCTGAGCACTTAGCCAGGGCACCTCTAGGGTTGCCTTGATGTAGAGAGGGCTAGACTATTAGAGGTTAGCCCGCCTGAGAGGTTAAATTCACATGTATTCCTGTGCCTTTGGCCAACTTCTCTGCGCTCCAGGATGGGACAGAGGATCCAAATTCAGATGGGGACTTTTAGAGGAGACTTGAGTACTTTTCCAGGCAATCCCTAGTTTGCTTTCATACTCCAGCAATGGGGAAATAGTAGAATGATTCACTTGTTCCAGTGCATGTTGCAGATGCGATCCACAATTTGGAGGTTCAAGTTTACCCAGAAGCAGTTTGCAAGCAAAATCCTGGTCCCCCCTGACTCCCCTTCCTGAAGAATCGCTCAGTGATCACTGCAGGGAGCATACTTCTCTGTCACACACAAGGTGAGGACATGAGTGATGACAGAGGAGTGAGAGATTGCTCAAGGCAGACTCACAGAACCACCTACCATGGCAGAATGATCATCATGCTCCACGGGGGTCCTGGAAACTACCCAACCACACACTCGGTATCAAGGACAAGTCAACAATGCCTAAGAGAAACATGTCCAGACATATATGATGGTGACTCAAACATGCTGGCTCTACCAATGCTTTGTTACAAATAGTAAAACAGCTTGATATTAATTAATTGATTAATTAATTAATCATTTTATTGGGGCTCGTACAACTCTTATCAGAAACCATAAATTCATCCATTGTATGTCAAATGCTTTTGTACATTTGTTGCCATCATCATTCTCAAAACATTTGCTTTCTACATGAGTCCTTGGTACCAGCTCCTAATTTTTCTACTCTCTTCCTGTTCCTCCCTCCCCCTTGAACCCTTGGCAATTTATAAATTATTATTACTTTGCCATAGCTAACACTGTGCAGTGTCTCTCTTCACTCAATTTTCTGTTGTCTGTCCCCCAGTGAAGAGGTTATATGTAGATCTTTGCAATTGGTTCCCCTTTCTACTGTATCTGCCCTTCACTCTCCTGGTATCTCCACTCTCACCACTGGTGCTGAAAGGATCATCTGTCCTGGATTCCCTATGTTTTCAGATCCTATCTGTGCCAGTGTGCATTCTCTGGTCTAGCTGGATTTGTAAGGTAGAATTGGGATCATGATTGTGGAGGGAAGAAGCATTTAAGAGCTAGAGGAAAGTTGTATGTTTCATCGCTGCTAAACTGAACCCTGACTGGTTCGTTTCCTCGCCATGACCCTTCTGTAAGGGGATGTCCAGTTACCTAGGGATTGACTTTGTGTCCCCAATCTGCACTCTCCCTCATTCCCAATGATATGATTTTCTGTTCCAAATAGCCTGATATTTTGATGAATTACAGGGGAAATGGGCATGATTACTCAGAGAATGGAGGTTTGGATGTCTGTCAAGTTGAGCTACAGAAAATGTTGCATGTCTTGCCCACGTGGGCACTGCCATTCTTCCCTGCAAACCCTGGTACTCTTCCATCTAGATACTGGGATTTTATGCTCCTCCTTCCAAGATAGCTCCAAGGAGACTGGCCATGTGTGAAAGAGACATTTCTGACTCAGCAGTGCCAACAGCTCAAAGACTCAATGCAGCCAGGAACTTTTGAACTTCACTATTTTGTAAGTGACAGTGACTTGGGGGAATATAATTATCCAGGGCAGTTCTACCCACATAGAGCATCTGTTTTGCAGTCAACTCCTGCTGCTTGAATATGCTCTGGCAGCAGCCTTGACTGAGGCACAATGGAGTCAAGTGGCTTGACCTGGCGACACAGAGAGGCTGTTGCTCAGTCCACCTTGGGATCTGAGACCTTTATGGCATTCAATTATCTGCTGTAAACACTGGGTCTTCCTGCCTTATGAATGCAGCTGCAGTCTCTTGCTGAAAAATTCGCCTCCTTTCACATAGAAGGCGTAATTAAGAACACAGCTGCAAATTGGCTCTTCTCAACAATTTTCCCTGCTGTCCCATAAAATGTGAAAAATACGGGCCAGTACATTGATTAGACAGACTCTTAGGGCTAAATTGTGTGTAATCTATCCACTTCTGGCACTTTGCAATAAGTTTTTGCTCTTCCTCAGGAATTTAAAGAAAAGAACAGAAAATAACAGTTGCCTGGGTGTCTCTGGGCTGGGCATTTCATGGACACCAAGAGGGAAGATGTAATCAGAGCCCAGCCCCATGTGGGTCTGCAACGCACATGCACATATGTGAGCACACACACACACCCACACGCCTTCTCTTGATGCTGGTACCGAGTGAATAGCTCTTGGAAAATACTGCTCTATTTATCCCCTCTGAGGTTTTGAGTGAAGAATCTTAGAAGCAGCTATTCAGGGAGGTTAGGGCTGCCGCTTTCTGTGAGATGAATCGGAAAGGAAATCTAAGTGCGTTCCCCATATTTCCCAGGGGTCTTGCTTTCTATTTGTGTTGTACCGTGCGGTGGACTTAATATGTGTATTGGAATCAGATCACCTGGGCTCCAATTCCATACTCACTTCTTAAACTCCGAGACCTTAAGCAATTGATTTAACCTCTACACGCCTCAGCCTCCCCATCTGTGCCTTTGGAGCCATACCTCCTGCCTTACAGAACTGTCGCGAGTCCGTGCTGCCCGGCACAGTGCTTGGCACTGATTACCGGCATGCCTCAAATGACGGGCTGACCAAAACCTTTACTGAGATCAAAACGAGTCTTCCAGAGGAAAAGAGGGGGAAATCTAGCCTTACTTTAAAGCGCTCATCATGACATTTATACCCAATCATGTTGGTTAGAATGAGGCCAGTAACCTCGAGGAAGATACTGAGAATAGCGTTTTAATAAAAGATCCTTGATCAGCCGGTATCCAGGGAGAAAAAAAATAATCCAGCAACGGGACCCCTTGAAACCTCCTTCTGAAAGAAAATGAGCGAAATGATCCTGTGGCGGTCCAGGTGCCGAAAAGGCATCATTGGGTTACAGGTGACATTTCCCTGGGTCTTTAACCACTTCGTTCAGTTTTTTATCCAAATAAGGGGCTCAAGACAGTTCTTGGCTCAAGACTGAATGTCTCTCCTCCCCCTCTCCCCATTCTCTAGTTATCTGTAGACAATATGCAGTGGAATCCTGTGCACACTCATCCTGATAAATGACCGGGCCACAGGGACTTCGGGGCCCCAGATTGTGAGATGAGACAATTGTCAGTAAGGGAATGCTTGGACGGTACGCAGCCCCCCTCCCCCCAAAGGTGAGGAAAATGGCAAATGAGGAAGAGTAACTTGCAGCAGAGGGGAAGTTACACTATTCCTACCGGGCTCCTGCCCTACTTTAGCTCCCCAGGAAGATCCAACAGGCAGGAAAGTCAAGGTTCCATGCTTTGCGCAGGCTCAGCAAATGCACCTGGATCCTCCCCGCAGATGGCAAGTCAGACTTCAAACCCACCGAGGACATCGCCCATCAGCGAGTAATGCTTTCCACTGAGTGCCTTTTCAGCCCGGTCTACCCTTAGCCAGCCCTGCCAGGCCTGCCCTGGCACATTCCTAAAGAAATGAGCTGGTGACATAAAAGGGCAAGCTCATAAATCACGTGTTTCTCGCCCCTCCCCACCTCCCGCCCCGAATAAAGCAGATGTGTAGATCTCTGGCTGGTACTTATTCTAATGAAAAAGATTACATTCTCCTCAAGTATTCACCTGGATAAAGAAGAGACCTCTTAGGATGAGAAAAGGCCCAGATTCCCTGTGGTGCCCAGGGCCTCCGGATTCACCTCGTCAGGGGAAAATTCTGCTCTGCCAGTTAAGTCCTTCCAAATGCCAGCCCGAGCCATCGCACTTCTATCAGAGACAGACGAACACGGGGCTCTTGGATGGCGGCGGGGCTGGCGTTGTTTAACCTTTGTTCTTCACATCCCTCAGGAGAGCAGACAACACCTCTATTTTCAATGTTTCTTCTGGATGGCTTCTGCCTGGTGGATTGACAGGTACTCTGATTATCTGTCGCAGGAAAATGAAGGGATAAACAGCTGAGAGATGAAGACTGGCTTGAAAAGACTACATCAACTAGTGTATGTTACACTTGGATAAAGAAGAGCAGAAAAATGGGACATACAGAGAAATGTCAGATTAGCACCTAAATGTATTTTGAAGAGAAACATAGCATTTTCCCCAAAATGGTCTTTACTTGAATAACAAGGATGCCAGGTTGTCACTGTCATGAGCCTCAAGATGTATTTGAGGAAGATAAATGCCTTTCTTTCTTTTGCCATCAAGAGCAGGTTTTTCTAATGGAGGTCTTGAGGGCTCTCATTCAATAAATCTGGGGTAGTGGCCAGGAATCTCTAATTTTTTCCCCTGCCCCACGCATCTGAGGAAAACCAGATTTGCGAGAACAATAAGACTAGTCCTACATGGAGTATTCACTCCTGAGCACTCCATGCCAAATCAGTTCCTAGGACTGACTTTCCCTGATTCCTTCCCCCCTCCACCTTGAAGATGCTCCTTCCATTCTTCTCAATCCAGTGTGGACCAGAGAGACCCTCCCAGGTCTGCTTAAAGTCTGTGTGCAGGTCTAGTCTGCCTTTGCCTCACACTATAGAGGCTTCCATTCTTAATTCAGATTTTTAATAATCTTTAGGGAAGATACTATGTAGCTAAATGGTATCTTCTACGAATAGACTTTGTGCTGAGTGGACTCTGTCTATACTCTACAGATAGGGAATATGGGCTTAGGAACTCAGAGATGTATTTCCTGTCCAAGTTTTTAGTTCAGACACATGTTGACGCTGGGGTACAGTTGACTTCGCATGGTTTCCTTGAACAGAATACTTAGTGGTAGGCTCTAATGCCCTATTGGGGGGCTTCTTGCAAAGGGGAAGAGAGCCGAGGGAGGGTAACACTATGGCCACATTGTTGTTGTGGTTAATTGCCACCAAGGCAGCTCTGGTTCCTGGTGACCAACTCACAACACCCCGTTACTCTGGCCTACAAGCTGGATCCAGTAAATGCAAGTGATGGACGGTTATGTGGAATCAATGTTTGTTTGTTCTGCTTTAATCCCCCCGTTTTCAATGTTCTGGTGGTTTGGGGGAGATTTTTCTGCCAAAACCAGCTGTGGAACTGAGGGATGAAGCCTTTTGAAACATCCCTGCATTATCTCCCTGTCACTGAATTAGAAACGAGAGCAGTGAGCAAGGCCGGTTTTTATTACCTTTCAGCCCTGTGATCTCCTCTTTGCCCACATATGTCAGGGCCCAGGCACGGCAGGCGAATTCATTTGGGGCCTGGACAAATGGGGTCGTTAGGCCTTTATCTCTTTATCCTTGACCATGATTTTTACTGCTTTAATCCCCATGTTCACATTGCCACCCAGGCAGGGCATAATTCTTGTCATTAAGAGGATGCACAGTTCGGTGTGTGTTTGTTTGTCTGTGTACACATTTCTTACAAGCTTCCACTGTGTCTCTTTAAGGAAACAAAATATTCCAAGCTGCTGATGAACCAGTATGAAAAATGCCTTAGGTGGGTTTTGTTTCAAAATCTGCACACATCTGTGTTGATATTCGTGCTGCCACTGTGGACATGTCTTTCCTTTATAGGGCCAGGGATAGGCAGGACATTATGTGGCCTGCAGAAAACCTGACCTTTTGGGGGCTCAAGACCTCCATGCAATTAATCTCTGACCTTAATGAATTCATACAGCCTTTCTCTAGAACTACTCACATTCAAAGCTTACTTGATTATATATATACATATACACACACATATATACATACACAAACTTGAATATATATGTGTTTATATATATTATTTTATTTTTAGCTCCATATGCTCATGAACTTTTTGAAATCTCTTGTATTATATATAAAAACCTTTGTGGCTCTATTGGTTCAGCATGGAACCAATAAAGGGGGCACAAGGGGGACATTTATAACCTACTACTGCTCCACAGAAAACAATGAAGCTATGTAGAATTGTTGTGCATCAGAATTCATTCAATGGTTGTAGGTTTACACACACACACACACACAGACACACACACGGATATTTCTTCTCATCCCTTCTTCAGGAAACAAGACTTTGTCATCATGAAGAGAATGTGGACCATCTCAGGTCTCACACTTCATGAGCATCAGAGCTCAGAGTTTGGTGCCGTTGTAGGTAAATTCTTTATTTTAAAAAATCTGTGCCATTTGGTAAAGGGACGATTTTAAGAGGTCTATCTACATGGCTCTTGTGTTCTGGGTTGAGAGGATAGTGGTAAACACAGTTGTTCTCTGCTGCATTTGTGTAGTCAGGAAGGGGACTGAAGGACACACCTACCCAGGCAGGAGCCCAATCTACAGGGGGCATTATCCAGTAAGCCAGGTCAACGCAGGTCTATGGAGTTTTTGCTGGGTAATCCATCCCTGCTGGCAAGGCAGCTATGGCACAGGAGCCAGGCCAGGCTGCAGTTCCTCCTGTGGGCACTGGGAATTTGCCGCCTCCTTTACTTACAAAGAGCTGCTCTCCTGCACCCTCCCTCTGATCTCCGTGCACTGAGTTGTTCTAGTCAATGTTATTGAGGCTGTGCCTTGGGGATCCTTACGGGGAGCCTCCTGTCCACCCACCTGCACTGCCCTGCTCACCTGGCTGACTCGGCTCCCTGCTGCTCTTATTCTTCCCACTGGCCACATTCAGCCAGCCTGGGCTATAGCAAACATTGTGTCCTGCCTGGCTAGCTTCCAGAAGGTTAAGAGGGATGCCCAAAGATGCACAACAACACTAGGATGGCAACCTTATGGGAGACAGCTTGACAACATGCAGAGAATGGAAGCAATCTTGACTTCAGCCATTGCCAGGCTCAGGGCTGTGGGGTGCTGATGACATGTTCAACAGGGAAAGATCCGGACATTTGCATCAGGTTTCCCTGGGGGAAAAGCCCCCTACATTTTAGTGCCTTTATTTCCCTTCCTCACCCTGGTCTCCTTCACTTCTGAAAGGGCACATTTAAGAAAGCTGACTGTAGCAGCTTTGATCGCTGACCACATCTCTGGCACAGGCCTGGGCTGTGGGAGCCAAGCATTGTAATGTGGCTTCAGGAACCACAGACGGGTTTGGTGGTGCCATTCTGTATAGCCTTGGCTCCTTGGCTCAGTCACAGGGGATGCAGGCACCATCGGAGGACCCTGCCGGTCCAGTCAGGTTCCCCCTCACCTTGCTCTCAGGTAGGAGACCAACCTCCACTGTGGCAGGCCAGGTTGTGCTGGAGTTGTTGCAGTTTCCAGTCCAGGACTGATTTATTCAGGAACACTTTCAATGTGTACCGCTAGGAAATCACCTCAATGTCTTCAGACAACCAGGCAGGCTGCTCTGTGGGCTGTGTTCTGCAGGCAAACACAGAATTGTCAGCAGATTCTTGCTTGAGCTGTCACCCTTGAAAATTTTTGCTACACATTCAGTCCTCCATTGTTTGAATTGCTGACGATGGATGTTGGTGCTTGATTTCTCCTCATTTTGCAGATGAATTGGTTTGAAGGCTGGAATTAAAACACAAGCGTTCGATCAGATAGCGATGAGAACAGCAGGAAGCCTAGAACCCGAGTCTCTGGTTTTTCTGTTTGTCTTCTTTTCTCTCTCCCTCCCTCCCTCTTCCTGTCCCCCTCATTTTTTTTTCTGGTTTGCTTTTCAAATGGTTGTTATGTGTATGACTCACCTTTGAGCAAACTGGCCCCTAGAGCATTTCTGCTGCAGCATATAGATTCAATTTGGAAGGCAGAAGACATATTAGTTACACTAGTGCCATCCACTAGGACTTCCTTCTATTATGTTCCATTTTATACACGTGCTGCCAAATTTAGCGGACATTGACCGCTTATGATTATTGAAACAGGGTTATTGTAATGGAGGAGTTGAAGTTTGGATTTTATTTACATTTCAATGGCTACTTCTGGTTGCTATAGTGGATAGTGTAGATTTATGGACTGATATCTTCACATTGCAGATGAGGAATGTGAGGTCCAGGGCAGTTACTGGGATTTGTCCCAGGAGTCCATCATTACTAGTTGACCCAATTCATCTAAAAGAGCTGTCTGCACCTTTTGACCAGTGGGATAATTTTTTGATAGCAGCATAATATTTTGCACCTCACAGAAATAAAGGAAATAGGCTAATACCGAAAGACAATAAGGTGTTGTGCCAGGTTAGACTTTTGTGTAATTGCCTATCCACCCAAGAGGAAACGGCCTTGGTAAAGGCTGATCTGCTATTCCACAGCGAGCCCTACAGTGGAGCTGTTGTATAATTTCTGTGATGTGCAAAATTGAAAGTCCAAAAACTCAAACCAGTGAAAAATACACCTTGCATGCCCTTTACTGCTCCACCCACCCAAGCAGTTTACTATTTTATGATGAGGTCTGTGAATATTTTACTTCTCAGTAGAAAGAGAAATAAATTTCTCCCTGTAGGCTCCAAAAACAATTCCACATCAAGGGGAAGGGAGTGGAGAGGGGGAAAGTCTTAAGTTTGATTCTTCTTGATTTTAAAATGCATTGGGGCTATTTTGGGAATGAATTCTTCAAAGGGCTTTTCGGCACACCTGAATCGATATCTTTTTCAATGGCCAAAGTTGAGGGTGGCAGAGACGTATGTTGTCAGTCTACTGAAGTATGGCAGGGCCTAATTCTTAAATGACCTCCCTCAAACTTCCACATTGCCTGAGAGTTGATTCTGACTCGTAGGGACTCAATGGGACAGAGAAGACCCAGGAAGACAAAGCGCTGTGACTCCTGGTGGGATCAAAAAGCCTCATTTTGCTCCCTCGCAGGCTGATTTCCGGCCGTGGACCTCTCTCAGTCAGCAGCCTGCAAGTCATCTACTGTGCCACCAGCACTCCTAAACGGACAATTCCGACTCCTCACCATGTGTCAAGAAAGACGGCACTTCAGGAAGAAGGGGTCCACCCCTGGTCTGCAGACTGTGGCATGACCAGGATATTGGGCAGCTCACCCATAAGGCTCAGGTCTAAGCTTTCTGAAGATGCAGTTAAAGGGCATAGGAGGAATTCTGTCTGTAAGTGACCCAGCAGTTTAGAACCTCGGGCCCCCAGGTTCAGGGCCTCCCATCTTATTATCGTTGCTCTTTCTCCCGGAGAAAGGACTTCATGTACACATTCAATAATGCTACATGCCTTGTAGTTCTCTTTAAAAGCTAATGAACGTGTGAGAATTAATTTTAATAAATGTTGATTAATTGCAGTTTGACTGGGGATTGGAAGAACAAAGGCATCCGGCAGCATCTGGCCGATTTTGGTCAGTGACTTTGAAGAGACTCGCAGCAGGTGGCAGTGTTGCTCTGCAGATGGGTCCCAGTGCGGACCTCAGCGAGCTGAATTACCAGACAGGCTCTCCATCCCGGCTCCACATGCAGTTCTACCCTGCAAAAACCCTGAGAGACAGGAGGAAGAACCCCAGGAAAATTCACAGGAATCACCGGACTGTTCCGAATGAAGACTACGGGAATCATTGAAGCGGCCTTCTATACTTTAATTTAACCAAGCTTGATGGAGTTCCTGACAAGCTCTGAATCACATAGATGTACAACGTAGTCACTGCTTTCAAAGAAATCCAAAGAATGGTGTGTGTGTATGTGTGTGTGTGTGTGTGTGTGTGTGTGTGTGTGTGTGTGAGGGTGGGGAGGGTGGGAGAATGAGACATGTAAGAGACAGATATAAGCGGCGTCATACATGTAGCTACACGGCAACAACCTCTTGTTTCAGGTGGCAGAAGAGAGAGCAGAGCTGAATAGCTTTCTTGTGTAGAGAATGAAGACAGGACTAAAGGATTTTCCAAGGTGACTTCTAGCTCTGACATTCTAGAAGTGTGTGAATATGTTCATAGTCTCTGGCATTTCTATCCTGTCAGAGTTTAGAAAACAGACCACCGCCCTTCAAACTGCAGGGGGATGAGGGCAGTCACGGCGCTGGAATCCTTTCAATGTCATCTCTTGTTTGGCCTTGGGATGCGATTGAACAGTTCTCCTGTCCATAGCATGTGATGGTGACCAAGGCAATTAGGGAGACTGATTTGGCATGCGCAATGTCATCCTTCACTCCCCACAGTGAGAGATGGAGGCGCCATCAGGTCCAAGGTAACCAAATTTGATTTTTGCCAAATTAGGGCATACATTTTTAAGGATATTTTTGTGTTGTTATATTTAACTTAAACCTTATCATTTTTAAAAATAAGTGTCCCAGAGAGGAGAGTGTTCACAATTATATGAAATTTAGTTGTCCTTTCTAAAGGTCCTTCTGTCCTTGTTACAGATTTTGCACAAAAAGGGAGAAAACCAACGATAACTCCACATTAATTTCATTCTGTTATTTTCTGAGTCTCTTTGTATATCCTGCATTATGTCACTCTACCTATTAATTTAGGTTGCTTTATTTCTGTGGGTTTTTTTTTTTGTCATTCGAAGGCATTAAAATGTCACACAATAATAACCTTGAACAAAAAAAAGTGCATGCCTAAAATGGCTCTGATATTTCGTGAATATTGATTCTCTAATTGGATTAGAGTCTCCCTTTGACAGAATTCCAACAAGGTAAAGGGCCAGGCCATGATTCACCACTGGTTGGATCTTGTCCCAGTGACCATGGGTAACACTCATTCATGCAACAATCGCTGATTGGGAGTTCCCAACGGTCCTGGCTTTGCACAGGCCAGCATTGCCCAGAGTGAGGCTTTTTCTGATGCTGGTGGTCTAGGGAGCAGGCCAATCTACTTATTCATCTGTCTCCGAGACAAAGCTTGTGGGTAAGACTGAGGAGAGCTGGAAAGACAGATGACCTGGTAAGGGGCTCCGTCTTTCCTCTATGCGGAAGTGATGTGGGGGCTCACCCACGTGACAGGCCTGAGTACCACGATAAGCCCTTGGGTCAGCTTCCAAAATCCAGAGAATGAAGGCAGAATTGACTAGTGGGGCTCTAGAGCTAGGACAGCAGCGAGTAATTCTGAAACATGGCTCATGGGGAAGTCCCTTCTCGTGAGGAATTGACCTATGGCCAACTATAGAGATGTACATGGCACTAAGGCCAGGAGATAGCTACCTCCAGAAGAGATTAACGTGGGATTTTGTTTTCTTTGCATTAAATTTTCTACAGGATATGGTTAGATATTGTGAACGTGGGGTAAGTTGTCCCATAAGGAGCATATCTCCTCTCTCTCTCTGTGGATCTACTCTCACTCCCAATTCCTGTATGTATGTGCTCAAAAACTTAATATGTGTTGTTTACTTTTAGAGACCCTACTTCATTTAATCTTCCCCCCAAAAGTAAAAAGGAGAAACTACCATGAAGTAGATTGGCATCAGTAATACCTGGCTGAGAATCCAAAAATTTAGTCTCAGAGCTGAAATTCAAATCCAAGTCTGTGAAGTTCTCAAGTGTATGGGTTGGTCTCTGAAAAGATGTCTCACAAATGAATGAGACATCCAGCTAAGCTATTCATTTTATTCACTGAACATTTTTTTACATCACTGTGACACCTGGGAGGTGCCAAACGATTACTTACTATTTCCATCTATCTCCTGTTATTAGCATGTTCAAATCTGCCAATTGCTTATAGTGACCTATACACCGTATTATAGATTTCAGTCTTTTGGGGTGTTTCCTTTATTCACCCTCTGATGATCTTTGCTTTTCTCAATGCTATTGTGAAAGAACTTCCTGGCTCTTTACCTGAGCCCTGGTGGGCTGCTGGCAAGTCGGCCTTTGGCCAATTGGAGAGGACAAAGAAGGAGTCTCCCTATAGGGAGACACTCATTGTATGAGTAGAAGAGATAGATGTAGAGAAAGCTTCTGGGCTTGACTATGGTTTTCTGCATATGTAGTCTAATAGCCATTTCCAGAGTATTCATTCTTTAATTTAAAAATGGGAGTTTAAAATGAAGGTTTAAAGGTAAATTACAAAAGCAAAAGGAAAATCATTGTAGACTGTGTCTTGGTGATATAAGGAAAATAATAGTGCTAATCAAGTCCCACTTCATAACTAGAACTAGCAATTAAATAGAACTGGCCTTTGTAAAAATTACAGTGCAATGAAATGAAATTGTGCCCAATGGGATCCACTCCCTTCTGCTCTTTATCTGGTAAGTGTGAAAGAATCAAGCAAGAGTAGCGGAACTATATTCTACCAGCGGCTAATTAACGCATACGTGGCTTCTAATATCTCATGTATCCAATTGGATCCTTTGACCCACCCCAAAGGCTTACCACTGTCTTCTTGACCTTTTTCTGGATGGCAAACAAAACACATTAGACGGCCCTGCTAAGAAATGCTGTGTAAAGTGGTGCAGCCTTACTTTGTCAGTGTTCTGATGAGTTGCCATCCAGCTGGGTCCCAGCTCCAGGTGATGCATGTACAGCCCAGCAAAGCGGTCCTGTGCCTTCTCTGGGGGTGGTTGCTGACTGGACCCTGATGATCCATTGGGCTTTCATTGGCTGGTTTTCAGAAGTAGGTCACTGAACTTTCCTTCCTTGTTTGGGTTAGTTTACTGGCCCCACTGAAACCTGTTCCTTATTGTAGCGCCATGTAAGGCTCCACTGACAAATGGGTGATGACTGTACATGGGCTGTCCTGGCCAGGAAGTACACCTGGCTCTCCCACGTGGGAGACAAGGCTGCCACCGTGAAACCATTGCCTCCCGAGTCCCTCCGTGTGGGCTTAAGCATTACATGAGATAGCTTACAGATAGTTGTAAGCACCTACTTTGAGATCTGTGCTCTCCTTTCTAGCAGTGTCTGTGTTGGTGTTATCTAGGTATATAAAAACCGAAGTTATACTTATGAAGATCACGTCACATGGCTAGAATCTTTGCGATGTCAAAATCTGTAGAAAAAAATTGTGCCTTGTATATTATTGTCATTAGTCATTATTCCGGTCTTTTTGATGACTCTTTTGGTTTTCATGCTTGTTTTTTTTAAATAGGTATTTGTCCTCAGATGAATCCACGAGTTAATATGAAACTTGGCAAGCAAAAAATCATCTTAGCTTAATTATATAGCTGTGAAATCTTAGGGTGGCCTGTAAGGCTGGCACGAGTTTTCTCTGATTTGCCAAAATGGGCTTGTCAAAATGGTACCCTGTGATATACATATCTGGGTTTTTAAGGAAGATGGAGAGTGACAGTCTGTAGTGACTAGAAATAGATACTTCATTAGGGGGGGTTCATCATTATATACTGAAGATGAGAGGAATCTAGAGAAATCAGTTTCATTTTTTAACTTTCTTCACAAACCACACTTTTATTAGTTTAAGTAAGTGCCAGGCACTTAGGAAACCCCGAATGATGCTTTCACAATTTGCAAAATGCTCTCTTGTATGTTATAACCTTTCCAGATGTTCATGAAATTGCAGTGAACACCGATGACCCAAGGAAACATATAACTAATTAAACAGTGTTTGGCTCCCTTCCCACTGTCATTTCTAGTTTTATTTGCATCTTAATTCTTTATTTGCATGATGGCTGCTATTCACCACTCCAAGACTGCTAGGATGAGCCTTTGGACCTGGCACCAGTAAACTTTAGCGTTGGCGATTTAAGGCTTGATACCAAAATGAATCGGATTTCCTCAAGAAGAGGATTCTGGTTTTTGCATGGGGAAAATTGGTATTTTCTCAGTCTGTGATCACACCGGTGAAGCTTAGAAAGTAATTCTAGAATTCTGATGTATTTCTAAGTTTCTGCACATAATTCTTGCTCTGAGGAGTGGGAAGACTTTTGGTTCAGGTATGCAGTAGAGGTGATGCTCTGATGAACACCTGTGGGGAGGTAGAAGAGTAGCTATGGGAAATGCCAGCAGCTTCTAAGGGGTAGAAGAGGTCATAAAAGCAAACGCAGAGTTATGGGCAGACTGTGAAAGATTCTGGATACATTCTTCTATTTCTCTGAAGGAATGGGACTTGCATCCCTAAAACTCAGAACAAGAAAACGATACGTTGTCAGGCTTTGTATTTTTCCCTAAGAGCATGAAGGGTTACTAGCATATGATGAAAACAACATCATGCTATCGCAGCAACAAATAATATCAAATGAAGTAAACATGTTTACTGCTAGCCCTAATATTTTTACTCTGCTACATAATCAGATAGTTTCTCTATTCCCTTATCAGAGATAAAGGATTGTATTTATATATTGTTTCCTTAAGTTCACAGATACAGTACGCAAAAGGGCAGCTCTTTTCAAAGCGATGTTGGGTTCCGAGAGGATAGTAAAGTCAAATATCAATTTTTGAAGGCATGCAAATGTGCCATGATGGGACAGTGGGATGATGGATGAGACCAGGGATATTTCCAATGCTGTGAACCTGACCGGTGTTCATTTATGGGACAACAATTAATTTCATGGAATTTTCCAAAGGCTGCAGTTATTAAGTGCTGTGGAATCATTGTGGCCCATGTGACAGAGTGGAAGTGCTCCCGGGTTGTTCTAGGTGATAATCTTTACCTGTGTAGGTCATTTACCTGTGGAGCAGATGGGTGGATTTGAGCTAGTAGTTGTTCACTAAGAAGTGAAGAACCTAACCGTTGTATCACTGTGGAGGGGAGGCATAGGTATTGGTTTACAACTTCTGCAAACTCTCAAGCACTTACATTGGTAGAGAAGAGTCCACTAGAGAGAAGATGAGGGCTTTGATGAAGGGGGGGGGTGTGAACCATCATGTGAGACAATAGGCGATTGCACAGTTCAAGGCTATCATGAGAGCAAATATATATTTTTTCCCCAGAAGAAGTGTTTAATGTGATTTTTTTTCTTCTCAAAATACAGACAGGGTATCGATCAAAAGTATATATTTTAAAATTGAAGCGCTTGGGCAAACACAAACAGACACCAGACAAGTTACTCTAAGAAGAGTGATAATGAGGACAAAACCAAATAAAGAGAGACCCAGAGCAGAAGGGGTACCACCATGATTTAATTTCCTAGGTTTCCTGTAATAGAGTCCTGCAAACCAGGTAGGTAAATACAACAGAGATGTATTCATTCATGATTCTGAACTAATTAGAAGATTAGAAGTTTGGCATCAAGGTGCTGGTAGACTGGGCTTACTTCAAAGGGTTTAGAAAAGAAGCCTTTCCTGTCTTTCTAGTTTTGGATGGTTGCTCGTAACTCCCAGAATTCCTTGAGTTGTAGGAAAATACGTCACCCCTTTCTCTGCCTCCTTTTGCACAGGGCCTTCTCCTCTCCAGTCTGCATTTCTTTGTTCAGAACTCATGTCTTTTACCAGAACACCGTTCAGACTGATTTAGGGCCTACTCTAAGGCAGCAAGGAGCCCTGGTTGCACAGTAGTTGAAGTGCTTGCCTCTAAACCCACCTGGCAATCTGCTCCTGTAAAGATGGACACCTCAAGCGCACTATGGGATCATCATACAGTGTCACTCTGAGTCTGACATTGATTCATAGTCAAGTAACTACAATAAAAAATTCATCACGACTTCATTCTTAGCCTGAGTTTATAACATATTTGCAATGGACCCTATTTGCCAATAAGATCACACTGACAGGTAGGAATAGACATGACTTGGGGAGCATATTTGGCTCCTGAAAGCTAAGTCAGCAGTTTGAAACCACCAACAGCTTCTGGAAGACAGACAAGGCTTCCTGCTCCTTAAGGAGTTGCAGCTCACTCCCTGACCCCATGAAGAGATCCCCGAAATTGCGGGGAAGAAAGCAGATGGTGCCTGGCATCAGAAAGGATAACGTCTAGGGACTTGACGGCTACTTTTAAAATAAGCAGCTATCGAAGTGAGATGTTAAGTAAATCCACACAGAAGAAGCACGCCAGATAGTGTTCTCCAAACATTATAAACAATAAAATGCAAACCTAGAGGAGAGGATTGTATTAGAGCTTAAATTCCGAACACCCTATTTGCAGAAGGCTGAAGATAGCAGTTAAAGTAAAAAACTTGTGCCCCAGGTTTATTAAGTCTCTAGCAAATCCTCTGATTATGGACCAGAGATGTGAAAAAGCTTCTTATCAGAAACAGTCCACTGTAGAATGGATTACTGCAATTTTTCTTTCTTTCCCCTTTCTTTTTTTGTGGGGGACATCACTGCCCTCTGGTGGTCATAGGAGCTACCCAGCGCTGCTCCTGAGAGCTGCCGCTGGATTTGAACTGCCAAGCCTGCGGACCGCCATCCTGCACTCAACCACTTATGCCACTGGGGCTCAGCCCAAAAACTATTTTTGGGAGGGGGGGGCAGGATGACTTCAATTGTAGTGAGGTCACACCATGACACCTTGTCATTGAGCTCCCTCTTGATCCAATCCCCCTCTTTTTAAAAATCGTTTCTGCTTTCTGCTTTTGAGTGAGGTTTTCCTCTGTATCATTCTGCCTCTGTTGTTGGGCAGTTTGTTTGTGTTCTCCCTTAATTGGTATATTTTTCTGTATGTGAAATCCAAATGAGGTAAACCTAGAGAGAGCACAACTGCAACAGTATGTTCAAAGGGGCATGGTAGGGGAGACTGGAGTGAAAGGGGCACTAACAGCCGTGAAGACAAAGAAGAAGACGTGTCCTGGGAGTGACTGTGGTGATGGTTCTACAGCGCTTATGAATGGGACTGCATTATTGAAGTGTCTGACATGTGAATGGTAGGTAGGTGAAACTCCTAAAAACACACAAAGTGATTAAAATTTAAAAAGGAGTTATCTTCTTGGAAACTCATACACAGAGTTTCAACTCTGTCTAATTGAGTTACTATATTTCAGAATTGACGGGGTGGCAGTCAGATTTTTGTCTCATACAACTCACAGTGTACTCACAGTACACTCATACAACAAAATTCTCTAGAAAGAATTCTGCCACATCTCATAATTAAAAATATTATTTAAAAGACTATTTTTTTTGTTTGTTTTGGTTGTGGAAGCTACCCAGTGCGGATCCTGAGAGCCACTGCTGGATTTGAACCACCAAGCCCAGGGGCCACAGTTCGGCACTCAATCACTTACTCCACCGGGGCTCAGTCTGATTATTTTATTTTAGGAACACAGTCCTACTGGAAAACATTTTAGCTTTATTTATTTATTTGGTGCCCAATAAATACTACTGATAGATATTATTTGTTATAGTTTTGGTAGTAGAAATGGTAATGAATCTTTAATTGTAATTTTTGAACTGAGTTAGGTCTTCAGGGAACTAATTACTAAAGACCAATAAATAAAAATATTTTGTAAGTCATTTAGACAGAGATAGGTAGAAAATATTCAGAATTGTGGTAGTCACTGCATCATTCCCTCTTGCTCAAGATCTTCCGCTACTTTCAGAGTTATAAAATGTGATCTGTTTCTTCAGGGACTGGTCCCTCCTAAGAAAGTGGGACAAAGTCTCTCCATCTTTGTTTCAGAGAAGCAGCCTGGTTGTTACCCCCAGGACATATTTGCATGTTTTTCTGATATTTTATGAATTCTTAACCAATATTCTGTGATTCAGTTGTCTCTCATTTTTCGTAACCTTCCATTGTGATTAGGTGAAGGTTTACAGAGAAAGTCGTCAGTTTAACTTTCAACATTTTGTTCAACTCAACCATATTTTAATTCATCTCAGTGATTGCCATGGTCTCAATGTATTATCACATCTCCCACTTTCCCCTTGGGCTTCCTGTTTCCATCTCTCCTCCTTTACGGATACTCTTGTCTCCATCATCGGGTCAATGCAGATAACTCAAACTGGATTTCTAAACTCAAAGTGTGTGAGAAAATGAGGACCCAAAAGAAAGTGTACGTGGCCTGCTCCCAGCACTTATAACCGCAGGGCCATCATGCCAGCCCTAGCATGAGGCCTGCGTCTGCGGTCCAAGATCTGGGAAAAACACTGTAATGCATAGGTTCCAGGAAGGATGCCTCCTTGCATCACATCTATCTCCCCAAAGCTAATGTAAAGCTGTCTCCTTTAGACACCTGGCTGCTTAAGTTCAGTAGAACCTCTGACCTTGACACTAATCTGTTTTAGAAGGAGCATGAAAATGTGATACAGTTCAGTTTCAAATCAATTTTTCCCATAAGAAGTAACTGAAAACAGATTAATCCATTCTCACCCACCAAGTTTTTACCCTAACCTTGCCTTTTTACACAAAACATTACATAGTAATTTCAAAGTAAATAAGTTCAGAGTTAAATAGCATAATTTAAATAAGAAGCACATTAAAGTTTGTAACAATGACAGTGTGGCCCATACCTTGAGATGGATGAGGATATGGATCTGTGGGTATGGATGTGAAGAGGAGGTATGGACAGAGAGAGAGAGAGAGAGAGAGAGAGAGAGAGAGAGAGAGAGAGAGAGAAAGAGAGAGAGAGTCATTGTTTGGAAGAGGAATTCCATTCCATAAAATCAATTGGTAGCTGCTTTTAAGGAGTTTTTTTTTCCCTTTCTTTATCTTTTTTCACTATGACCTGGTGGCTTTCTCTAAAATAAAAAATCTGTCTAATGTGGTCTGATGTTGGCAATTTCTTAACTATTTTTAAAGGGTTTACTAAATTATCACCAACAATATCAATAACAGTTAACCAGTTCCTTAGAATGATGATTATTTTCAAGACACTTTTTCTTAGGACCCATTTTTTTTTAATCTAAAAACAGTACAGAAAGCCACAAAAACTAAGAAAATTATAGCAAAACTCTTGAAACACAGATGCAAAAGGTTCAAACAACACCAACTAACAATGCTAACTAATGCTAAGTGACCAAAATGTGAATTGTTTTCCTTCACTAAAATCACATGCCTTGGTTTGGATTCTGATGTTTTGTTCAAATTCTGATGCAGAATTATCTCTACATTTCGCGTTGAAATGCGATTATATCGAGTAGTGAGGTAGTGGAGTAGCGGGATTTGACGGTACACAGTTAAAAGATGCCTTTTCCTAGGTGAATCCACTTCCCTTGTCCCCTGTGCTTAAGGAGTTATTAGCACCTTTGTCTCTTGCATGTCTGGTATGTCCTTTAAGATGTTTCTGCTGAGGGTTTGGGATCGTCCACTTGAACACATTGGCCATTTCATGTGTATGTGCATCAAGTGGCCTGCAGGTCTCAGTACTCTAAAACCCTATTGTTGAACAAACCCTTTCTTTTCAAATGGAGACCAGTCCCCTGTGTCCTGCTGTCTATCTTCTTTTGTTCCATAATTGTACACACTGCTCCGCAGGACAGTTCTACTGTGGGGCAGAACTCCACAAAAGGAACTTGAACACTTGCGTGAAACATTTACTTCAGTATGGATTACTATCAGGACAACAAAAATCCTCACCACTGAACTTACAGGCAACATTATGATGCATAACACAATGATTAAAATTGCCAACGATTTAATTTTATTTCGATTAGCTTTTAATGTTCACGAACTTATTGCTGAGAGGAAGTCTGCTGCACCAGACCTCTTTAAAGTGTTAAAGAGCAAAGATATCAACTAACATGCACATAACCCAACCATGGTGTTTCAATTTCCTCCTATGCTGGTGAAAGGCAGGTAATGAATATGGAAAATGTAGAAAAATACATTTGCATTATGATGTTGGAGAAGAATGCTGAAATTGACAGGGACTGTATTAGAAGTAAATTCAGAATGCTGCTGAGTTGTGAGGATCAAGAGAGCTGGTTTTGCATACAAGAGGAAGACCTTCCACAAGAAGGATTTGGGTCATGGTTGCCCATTGATTGAACGATGGTTGAACAATGGGTTCAAACAATTGCTTACTTCCATTGTACTACTTGCTACATGTCAGAATTGACTCGCGGGCATTGCACAACTTTTGAAAAGGGTGCTCTTCTTGATGCAATGTTTCAATTCTTGGTTTTGAGCAGAAAGGTTAGTGGTTCTAAACTGGCAAGTGCCAAACAGGAGAAAGATGCGGCTTTTGTAAAGATAACAGCCTTGAAAATCTTATGGGACAGTTCTACTCTGCCCTGTTTGGCTGCTATCAGTCAAAATTGACTTGATGGCAGGAGGGTTAAGATTCGGTTTATACATAAAATTTCCAAGGACAACTTGGTTTATCTAGAATGGGTAGTTGAGTCAGAATTATAGGAGTGATCATAATGGTGTAGGCCATGATTGGCAGATGTTTGGCTTCTCCATGAAAAGAAATTTGCTCAAATCGGGGAATGTTCATGATCTTCTTGTCTAGAAGTTCTTTAGACAGATTGCACAAGCAGCGCAGTTAACACCTTGAATGTGTAGTAGAGGAATAAAGAAGTAGGGTTGAGGGAATCGGTAGACTATTAGGAAAAGTCAAATCCCTAGGGAACAACATGAAGAGCGATGTGGTGCAGTGGTTGAATCATTAATTTCCACAAGGGAAGCCTGGTTTCAATTCACTGCCAAAGCAGCTCTTGCATCTCTATTATCTCATCTGTCTGCCAGTAGCTGCTTATGTGAGCATGTGGTGCCCAGCAGGTTTCATTCAGGGACTAAGAAGAAAGGCCTGGTGATCTGCTTATGAAAATCAGTCACTGAAACTCAATGGATCACAATGGATTGATTTCCCACTTACCAAGGTTTGGTGCAGGACTAGATAGTATTTTGTGCCAATGTGCATGAAGTTACCACGAGTCAGGGGCCAATGGGTGGCTACCTCCCCCCACCAGCAATTGTTAGTTGGCCAGGTGAGATGGAAAACCCATGGAGAACAGGGATTGTGCCTCTAATTGTTACATCCTACCACACTGCTTGCATCAATAAATGTTTGTTGAATACAGACTCTGTGTTGCATTACCGGATAAATGAAGCAACAAACTTTTTCTTTCCTTCATTCTTTTAGCAAATGCACTTTGCTAAATGAGTATATTCTGAAAAATGCAGAATAAAATTGTTGGTGAGTTGGAAGTTGAATTCTACTGGTAGTGAAATCAGTTAATAAAATATTCAGGAAAAGGGGAAAAACCTTGCTGCTGTATTTATTCTGGACCAAGGCCCAATTAATTCCTCTGGAGTCCTGCACTACCCAGAGGGTGGTCTGCAGACCTGCTGGAGCACCAGCACTGGAGAGTGAGCACTTGGAAAACCATACAGTAGTTTGACTGGGTAATTTTCCACCTCTTAAATATCTAATAATAATAAATTTGGGCTTGTATTTTATACTTTCCCATTTTAATTAGTTTTTTTCCCCACTAATTAATTTTTATTGAGATACACAATTATTTCGGTCTGTGATAAATTAGAAACAGAAAACTTTTTTTTAAAAAAGTCATTTTATTGGGGGCTGTGGTAGAGGTATAATAGTTTGTCAATAGAGGATTAAGAGTGAAGGGGTGCAGTCTAGCTTGTCAGTCAGATCATACCAAGTGAGGCCTCTGTGTGGGCATGGTCTTCTGAGAATGCTGGGAGATGTGGTACTTCCTCCTTGGAGGTGGGAGACTCTCTGCACACACCCTGGGAGACATAGCAGCTAACAAGACACATGGACCCACCCTGATGCAGCCCTGGGTGCTGCAGAAGCCACGCAGAGACCCCTGCTAGCCTTGAGATGTTTCCAATGCTACTGGATCCAAAGTCTTTCTACCCACTGGCCTGTGATCTTCTACATTCAGTATCATTGCATGTGTTTTGTGAGTCTGAAGAGGACTTTATAGATTGCTGTCAGACATCTGGGCTAATATTGGACTTATGGACTTGAACTGGACTGGGCTGGGATGTCTTCTCAATGTTCAATTGCTCTTGTATATAAAGCTCTTTCTTATACACACATGTGCCCATGGATTTGTTTCTCTAGTCTACCCAGACTAACACAGGAGCTCATACAACTCTTATCACAATCCATCCATCCATCCATCCATTGTGTCAAGCACATTTTTACATTTGTTGCCATCATCATTCTGACAACATTTTTTTTCGACTGGAGGTCCTCATTTTTCTCCCTCCCACCCTCCCTCACAAACTTTTGATAATTTATAAATTATTATTTTTTCATGTCTTACACTGTCCAATGCTTCCCTTCACTCACTTTTCTGTTGTCTGTCCTCCAGGGAGGGGATTATATGTCGATCTTTGTGATCACTTGCCTCTTTCTCCTGGTCACATTCCACATGTCCTCCTGGTATCACTGTCTTCATTATTGGTCCTGAGGGGGGTCTATCTGGCCTGGGTTCCCTGTGAGAAACATAAAAACTTGTTCCTTCAGCTCTGCTTCAAGCTCTGAAAAAGTATGTCATTTTCATATGCCATTCACAATTAAATATAAAAATATCTTAAACTTATTTTTATAAATGACACAACCCCCCAACTTTCCTATCTATCTGACTCTGTGGCAGCCCTAAGTACGTGCTGCTTCTTCCTCTCGGCTAACTTCCCCTTCTGAAATCCGTGCCCTCCTCTGCCTGCAATGCAGCCAGGAGCAGAACTGTATGGGGTTTGTGGCCTGGTGGCTTGCATAGAGAGCTGCTCACTGCAAGGTCAGCATTTTGAGCCCTCCCCCTGCTCCATAGAAGAAAGATGAAGTTTTATGCTTCTGTCAAGATCTGTAGCGTCAGAAACCCAAAAGGAGCTGTCCTTATTCTGTCCGATGGGACGAAACACCAGCAAGTCCCGCATCACCCGTACCGTCAATGCTAGGTTTGAGCCCTACTGTTGCAGCCACCATGCCAGCCCCTCGAATTCTGAGTCTGCCTCGTTTTGAGAGACCCCTTCCTTTCCTGAGCATCATGCTGTTCTCTAGGCACTGGTTTCTTTTGCTCACATGTCCAAAGTAAAGAAGATGAAGTCTTCCCATCCTCTCTTCTAAGACACCTTCTGGATGTATTTCTTCCCAGGCAGAGTGGGGCTGTATCTCGGTAGTGATTATCTATTCCTAAGACAGTGAAACCAGGGATTCAAGTAGAAGAAGAGAGCAGGCAAGTGCAGCAAAATATAATTTAACACGCAGTTATCAGCTCTTTGTAATTTTCGCCTCCGTGCTGAATAGTCTGGACCAGAGAGATTCTTTGGATTGCTCTGTCAGGTGGGATAAATCCTTTTGCTTTGCAAAATGAACAGTGGGCTTAAATGAACACCAGCAGTTTCAGAGCCTGTGCACCCAATTCCTCACTTCGGACGCTGTTAGAGCTCCCATTGATTCTAATGACGCTGCTCAGAGAGGCTGTCATCCTGAGAGGAGGACTGGCCTCCTAAAATGCACCTGAAGCCGATGGATTTTATCAGCTGGCGTGGTGACACCAAGCACCTGGGGAAGAAAGACTTTAGTTGGCTTAGCTCTTGCTGTTTGTGATTAACCAGCTCATGAAATAACATGATTCCAGGAAGTCAGCCCAATGAGCCCATAATCACCTCAAAGGCTTGCAGGCTAGAGAGCAAAAGTTAAGTTTGAGTTCTTTATTTTAACATTCCCTTAAAAATATTGTAAGCTACACTACTGTTTTTCAGTTTTTGAGGCTGAATGAATAATACATTTTGAATCTATATGTCCTTTGAGCCCTGGTGGCCCACTATGTTAAACTTAACTGTACTGGTCAAAGGGCTGGTCGTGAGAACCCAGCCAGAGGTGGTTCGGAAAGCAGGCCTGGCGATTTGTTTCCAAATGGTGGCAGTCTTGGATCCGCCCCCCACCCCCCGCCCCATGCAGTTCTATTCTGCACACACGAGGGCATCATGAGTCAGAATCGACTCAACAGGAGTTCTGAAAAATGACAATATGAGGTCAGTTTGGGAGTCTTTACAGTGATGGAGGTCCTAAGCTTTCTTGGCGGTCAAGAGCCATACTCTCTCCTCCATTATATCTCGATGTTCTCAAATTCCTTCAAGGTGTTTGAACTTGAGTGCTTCTAAAGTGCATTTTGGTTTTGAGCTTAAGGAAATGAACCATTACTAACAGAGTACATATTAGATAATAACTAAGAGGAATCCTGGTAGCATAGGAGAACTGGTGACATAGTCTGTTGCTCACTGGGCTACTGCCATAAGGTTGACAGTTTGAACTCACTAGAGGTCCCAGGGGAGTTTGCCTGCTCCTGTAAAGATTTATAGCCTTGCATCACTGTGACTCACTGTAAGACGAATCAATTTGATAGTAGTGGTTTTCTTTTGCTTTATGAAATAGTAATCAATGTGCCTGAAGGAAATAAGGCAGATATTTTGATCCATGCATTTTGATGTTAGTAATTGCTCTTTGAGGACCAAGTTAAAATGCAGGATGCAGTGGTTGGGGTTTTGAACCAAGTGATAGGTGCCTTGGAAATTTCTGATACTTAATGTGTTCTCAAGTGTCACAGAATTCCTGAGGGTTTGTTTGGGATGGGATAAAGTATTATAATATAGGTCGATGTACTTTTCCATGATGTATTATCCAACAGAAAAGAAGAAAAAAAACAATCGAACCAAAAAGCCCAAAGTTACAAGGAGGCATGTGTAGTATAATAGTATCACATTAAAAAGTAAACATAAAGAAAAGGTGTCCGGAGCCATCCAGCCCGGACATGCTTGACCTGGCTATAGTCACGTAGCCTAAACTCTGTCATGGTCTATTTGCCTGAGACTTGTGGTCTGTTACTTTTGTAACTTTTGCATAGACCTTGAGTTGTGGAGAGCTGGCCTCCTTTGGAGGGTGGTTGTAGGAACGTTCCTGGCCTTTGAGGCTTGACAAGATGATATAGGTAGTGAATAGAGCATTTGTGATTATCCTCTGACTTGCAGGTGTGCTGACCTTCACTTGTTAACTTTGAAGATAACTATATCTCATGCCTCGGCTTGTTGCCTAGGCTTGCTTTCCCTATAAAATTGGTTTATTTCTCCATAATAAACGGAGCTTGATCAGCATTTGTCTTGCTCCCTGTCTCTGTGTCTTTTCTTCATCCAGGTTCGTCGCTTCCTAAGGTCCCCACGTGAGGGTTTCGCTGGCCGAGACCCTAACAAAAAGGTTTGGAAAGATAGATACACTTCCTAAAATAAAATGTAGTTTAACTGAGTATAATAGGATAACACAATGTCTCCATCTTTTCATTTTAATCTTTTACAACAGATGTGCATTTTTTTGAAATAGATTTTTCATATTTGAAAACATCCTCTCATTTTTCTATCCATGACCTGCTATTCGGAGGGAGAAGGTCCTGGGAGAGTACTAGAGTAGAGGGTCAGAGAAAACGAGGCAGATGCTCAGTGGGAGTCATCTTTCAACTCAGGTACAAATCTAATAATGGCTGCAAGGTCAGGACTAGACAGGCACTTATTTCCTGTTGAACATGGGACAGATGTCATTTGAAACTGTCTTAATGACACTTAACAATATCACCAAGATAGTAACTAAAAAAAACCCTCACTGTCATCATGTCAATCTATGTGACAGAGTAGAACTACGCTTGTGGGTTTCTCAGATTGTCGATCTTTACGGAAGGAGAGAGCCTCCTTTTTCTCCCTTGGAGCAGCTGGTGGTTTCAAACTGGTGATCTTGCAGTAGCAACCCCATGTTGAACCACTGCACCACTAGGGCTCCCTTCAAGATGGAACATACCTGAAAAATACATATATGAGAGAAGTTTTGCCATTAGACATGTTGCAATCTTCTCAGAAAACAATGTTTAAAATTTATTTAAAAGGAGTTCAAGATAGTATAGAATATCGTCCAGTATGTAGGGTACAAAGGAAAATTGCTTGAGAAGGTGAGAACTGTGAGTGAATGCTATCTTGAATTATCCAGAAAAACTTTGTGGAAGGAAAATGATTTAGCTTGGAGGGTGAACATTTGAGTTGGAAGACAGCAACAAAAATGTGTCATATTATGGTAAGAATTTATAATCATGTTGAAGGGTAAATGTACACAAGAGTCCTAGAAGCAGGTACCTATTTACAACAAAAGCAAGCTCATTTACAAGGTGCCATATGAATCAGAGAGGAAAAGGTATTTCCCTATTTTCTAGACTGTGGCATATGTCCTGTCAGCAAAGACAGATAAATCAAAACATATCTGGATAAGGGAAAACCTTAAGATTGATGTTGGTTTGCTAAAAAAAAAAATAGTAATTTTAGGAAGCTGTTTGGTTTTGTTTTCAGCTTAGTCAATATCCAAAGACAATATTAAAAAAAATCATTGGTAACGTACAAGCTGTCAGAGTGGGCATGTTACTTTATGGTCCTATTATTTCAGTTTTCCTACTGAAGTGGGGAGTGCAAGGACAAGTTGAGAGGAGCATCAGGCTCCGCAGATGCCACCCCTTTTACTTCTTCTGTGTGACTTTTCTCACCGAGGGTGCACCGTGGGCCCTGGTTTATGGGACAAACAAAGACAAGAGATCAGAAGTGGAAATGGAGAGACCGCCAACATTGGAAAAGTAGAAGGAAACAGGGACGTGTCAGCTGTGAATACAAGAGAGGCAGAAAGAGAAACTGAAAAATAACAACAGAGATCAATCAATGATTCGAATGAAATCTGTCTTTGCAGGGGGTCTTGGTTTGACCATCCGAATGGAATGTTCAAATTCATAGTTCAGGACCCAAGGATGGCCAAGCTCCCTCCCACCCCCTGCCCCTGCATCCAAGGGCTGTCTCCTGGAAACCTGCTTTCCCCATCTTGTACTGTTCCTTCAATGCCATATGCATTCTTGATTGCAGGTCAATTAGAAAAACAGAGATCTCTTTCCTCTTTCCTGATCTGCTGACACCAGTATGTTTTTTCCAGGACCGACGGATAAGACTATACAGTGTGCCATTTCTAAGCATTTTGAGAACTGGAGAAAAAACAGAAGAACAAAACACTAGTTCATGTAATTAGCTAATTGGTACTATTAGTCAGGTTGGATTCCCCCCTCCCCCCACCCCCACCCCAAGTCAAATATATAGCTAGGGGTCCATAAAGAGACCAACATTCTAGTTAATTCATGGACAGAGATCTGTTTTATATTTTTGATAATTTGAATGAAAAGGGTAAACCTAGGTCAGGAAGGTCTGAACAAAATCAACCTGCTATTCTAGCAATAGAAGTAAAATAATTATTGTTTTCATTACACTAGTATTTTCTTTCCTAACTTTCCAAAGAAGGCTCAAATGTATCAGGTAAAGAATTATTTTCTCTCTTATAAAACTAGTATATTATTTCTTAGAGAATAAAAGTCCATTTAATTGTTGAGATGCATATTTTATTTCAGTTCTGCTTGGGTTTGGGAGAACTAAGGGCACTCCAGTGAAAGGATTTCTATTTCGTATTGATTGCACAGAGAGCTCCCCTTGTCCTTTTGAGAATATGTTATACAGGGGAGAGGAGTGCTGCTAGCACAGTGGCTATGAGTCAGTCAGCTGTTGGACGTCCCCAGCTGATGGTGGGAGAGGGGCAAACTTTTTATGACTGCACAGAATTACAGTCTTGGAAACCAGCTGGGGCAGTTCTACCCTGCCTTTATCAGGTCCCTACAAGTCAGAATTAACTAGATGGTAGTGAGTTTATTACATAGGGTACTGAATTCAACAACACATTTCATTACCTGTTTTGTCATGGGCCTTTAAACTGTGTGTTGAAATCTGTCTGGTACCTACAGGAAGGATTTTCTTGTGCCTTTTAGCTTCCTTTGGAAGACTCAGAGCTCTTCCTTTAGAGATTCAGAGTTCCTAATAAATTTGTACTGAAAATATAGCAGGTCAGGGCATGCTTTGAGAAGGATTTATTTAAGTAGGAAAATAAAGTTAAATTGTATTCTGGCTGTAAACAAATGCCCTCTAGGCCGGTCTTGTGTTTTAAATCAGATGTAGTCTACATAACTCATTTTCCCCTCCTGCTGTTCATTAACTATAGAACTCATACAATAAATGTATGTATTTTTCTTCAGTAATTCCTCCCCTGCCCACTTAGGCCTTCTACCTGATATAATTGATTAGAAAAGGATATTCAAGTGCATCGTTCATAAGAAAAAAGCCCGCGCCAATCTATCAAGCATGCTGCACTGACTTACAATACTGAAGAGAAGGATAAACAGCTTTGTTTCAGTGACAGCACTTTTTAAAGATATGGCTGCAGTCATTCAAATATATAACATTTCCCCCATCTCCTAAAGGAAAAATGACAGTAGTCCAAGCAAATGATGAAATTATAAGTCGACTGTGATTTTCCTAGTCTAATTTTAAATGTTCTCAAGGAAAATTAAATGGTGATGATTGTAGTTCCAAGTTCCCATTGTGCTGCAGTGCTCAATAATAAAAATGAAATACGTCCTTATAACCTAGTAGTGCAATGGAGCTGCAATTGGTGCGACCACAAAGAAAGAAGCCTTGTCTTGGCTGGGTTTTGCTAGGGATGCTTTCTCTATTTAAAGGATCTACTGTGAAGCCTTCTGGGAAATGACATCTCCAAGGGGCCACGTGTTTTGGCCAAAGGATTGGAAAGGAAAGGAAAAAAAGAACAAGAAACTTCCAGTATAGTATATGCTGATCAATATGTAATGTTATACCTGGATCAATGACATCTCCTTTTCTTGGTTTATAAAATGTCAACCGCATGACTGAATTGGCAGGTTTTTAAAAATTTCAAAGGAGAACAAATGCCCCAATTCAAGGCAGCTCTATTATCTATTTTGTTTATGAGTATCACATTTTATTTCACAGAAAGTTTATAGTCAATTGGCCTTTTAGTCTGCAAAAGTTATGCTGCCCCAATTTTTCTTTTCCAGCAGTAGAATTTCTGATTGCTCCTTACAGTGAAGAATTTGCCATTCTCATGATATAAGCATTTGTGAGATAGCAAGTGTCACAACGTATGAAGATGCAGCATTTTTCATTATATACATACACACACATACAGAAACAAAGCCTTCTTGAGATTTATAGAGATCAGACATAACACAGCTTCTTACACTTAAAGTAAGCATTTGTCTGGAGCCCCTTCTTTGCTCCGGTCTGGCTCCTGTGTGGAGTTATTTTGTGTGCTCTAGTTATCCAGAGAATCCCTCCATTCTGGTGTAGGTAGCTCATCTCTTCATCCTGCTTTCGTTCTTTGCCTTCTTCTCATTTCCTTTTGGTCTTCCTCCTTCATTTTCTATTTTCTCACTCTATGTTAAAAGGTTTGAAATTTATTATACATTGGATTCAGGCTTCTTTTGTTTTGATTGTTTGTTTGTTTTTTGTTTCATGCTTCATTTGTAAAATCAAGTAACTCTCTTCCACCCAAATCTGTTCTCACAGTCCACCCTTATTAACCTTTTCCTATAACCCCAAACTCATTGTCATCGAGTTGATTCCAATTCATACAGTCCCTATGAGAGAGGTCAGCGATGCCCCTGTGGGCTTGCAAGTCTGTTTGTCCTTGAAAGAGTAGGAAGACGTGCTGATCTCCTGTTAAGGGGCTGGTGGTTTCAAACTGCGAGTCTTGCAGTGTGCAGCCCAAAGCATAACAAGTGTGCCACCAGGACCCAGCTTTTTCATGTACTCTTCCTTAATATTTTATCACTTAAGAAATGTTGATGGTATATACTTTATTTTATATCTTTTACTTTCACTCAACATATGTAAAATATCCTTTTGTTATATTTAAAGCTCTTTAAAATGTCATTTTTGGGGGAGGCATCACTGCCTTCTAATGGGAGTGGGAGGCCCATCCTTGCTCCTGGAGAACTGCTGCTGGCTTTGAACTGCAAAGCCAGTGGGCTGCCGTCCTGCACTCAACCACTATGCCACTGGCGCTTAGCCCTAAAATGTCATGTAAATGATTTGTTCCTGCACATATATGAGGGGGAACCCCCACTCCCCAAAGGAATTATTTTTTCCAAAGCTATGTATTTAAAATTTTAAAACAAAACAGCCTTCTCATCTTCAGAGCATTCTCCATTACACTTAGTACATTTGTCACATATATAATTCCACTCTTGGAAACATTTTTCAAATTCATCTGTTTGGATGACTGACAGCACCTCCCTTAATTTTGTTCTTTATCACTTCTATGTTGTCAAATCACTGTTCTTTCATGTCCCTCTGCATCCACAGAAACAAAACTCAGTCTCACAGAGTGAGGTCAGGTGAATAAGGTGCATGGATTAGGAGAGGCATGCTGTTTTTTTTTCCCCGAACGAGAGCACTGAGATGGCTGCATGAGGAGATGCATTGTTGTGATGGCAAATGCAGTCCAATTTCTGACACAAATCGGGATTTTTTTCTTGCACACTACTGTGCATTCTTTTCAGAACATCTAAATAGGAAGTTTGCTTAACAATTTGACCTGGTGAAATGAACTCCAAATGTTCTATGAGTTGACGTTTTTTGTCTGTATGGGAAATTGACAGAAGTCCAGAATGAGGTTTGTCATCAATCGACCTTTCATCTTTTTAGGAAATGAGAAAATTTCTCACACTCATGAGTTTTTCCCATAGTACTGTCTTTAAAAAATCATTTTATTGGGGGCTTGTACAATGCTTATCACCATACATCCATATAGTATGTCAAGCACCTTCGTACACCTGCTGCCATCATCATTCCCAAAACATTGACTTTCTTCTTGAGTTCTTGACATCAGCTCTTTATCTTTTCTCTTCCCTTCCTGCTACTCCTTTCCCCATGAATCCTTGATAATTTATCAGTTATTATTATTTTGTTATATCTTACACTACCCACCATCTTCCTTCGCCCACTCCTCCACTGTCCATCCTGCATTTAGGTGGTTTTATGTAGATCCTTGTAATTGGCTCCCCCTTTCTTCCCCACCTTCCTTCCACCCTCCCCATATCTCTACTCTCACTTCTGGTCCTGAGGGTTTCATCTGTCCTGGATTCCCTGTATTTCCAGCTCCTGTCTGTACCAGTGTACCTCTTCCAGTCTAGCTGGATTTGTAAGGTAGAATTGGGACCATGATAGTTGTGGGGAGGAAGCATTTAAAAACTAGAGAAAAAGGCTGAGCCCCAGTGGCATAGTGGTTGAGTGCGGGACTGTGGCTCATGGGCTTGGCGGTTCAAATCCAGCAGCGATTCTCCAGGAGCAAGGCTGTGTAGCTCCCACGACCAACAGAAGGCAGTGATACCTAAAAAAAAAAAAAAAAAAAGAACTAGAGGAAAGTTGCTTATTTCATCATTGCTAACTACATCCTGACAGCCTTGTCTCCTCCCCTCGACTCTTCTGTAAGGGGATGCCGAATTGCCCACAGATGGACTTTGAGTCCCCATTCTGCACTTCCCTTCATTTGCAATGATGTGATTCTTGTCTCTTAATGCTTGATAGGTATCCTTCCTTCAACCCCTCGTGATCTCACAGTTGGTGTGCTTCTTCCGTGTGCATTTTGCTGCCTCTGAGTTAGATTGCCACTTGTTTACCTTCAAGCCTTTAAGACCCCAGAAACTTTATCTTTTGGTAGCCAGGTACCTCAGCTTTCTCCACCACATTTACTTATGCATCCATTTGTCTTCAGCGATCATATCGGGAGGATGGGCAGACAATGATATGATTTTTATTGTTTAATGCCTGATACCTGGTTCCTTCCATATCTCATGGTTGCACAAGCTGGTGTGCTTCTTCTATAGTGGACTCTGTTGTTCCTGAGCTAGATAGCCACTTGTTTACTTTCAAGCCATTAAGACCCCAGACGCTATATCTTTTGATAGTCGGGCACCATTAGCTTTCTTCTCCACTCTTCCTCATCTACCCACCTAACCTTAGCGATCATCTTAGGAGGGTGATCACACAGTGACATGACTTTTTCCTATTTAATGCCTGAGACCAGATTCTTTTGACACCTCGTGACCACACTGGCTACTGTGCTTCTTCCATATGGGCTTGGCTACTTCTCAGCCAGCTGGTTGTTTGTTTACCTTCAAAAATTTAAGGCTCCAGACACTCTATCTTTTGATAGCTAGGCACCATCAGCTTTCTTCACCACACTTGCTTATGTATTCATTTGTTTTCAGTGATTGTATCAGGCAGGTGGGCATCATGGAATGCCAGTTTAATAAAGTATTCTTGCATTGAAAGAGTACTTGAGTGGAGGCTCAAGGTTCATCTGCTACCTTAATACTAACCCTGTAAATATATGCACGTAGGTCTATTTACCCATTATCACATATAAATGTATTTACCTATGTACATATCTGTATTTGGACCTTTATAAATGTGCTTTACTTCCTAGTTCTTTCCTCTATTTCCTTTGCTTTCCTCTTGTCCCACTATCAAGCTCAGCCTTCATTTGGGTTTCAGTATATCCTCTCAGTTACTTTAACCTTGAAGCCCTATCTGGCCACCCATACTCTCTTTGTGACTGATTCCAGACTACTTGTTCCTCTGTTCCTGAGCCTGTCCGTGTTAGCTCCTTCCTCCCCTTCCCAATGTCCCTCAGGAACTGTGAGTCCCTTCGTTCTCTTTCAGACTGTCCACACAGAAATGCTCCCTTCTTGATTTGCTCCTTTTGGCGGGCTCAGACTGCATTGCTTCCCCACCATGTGGCCTCGGAAATGTTCTCTGTAGCTGTCTGCTTCAGTAAGAAGACAGTGTGACATGTCCTGCTGTCATTTGCCCCGTCTCCTCTTTGCTGCGTTAGGTCCCTGCAGCTGCATAGTCCTCTGAGCACCATGGGTCAGCATGGGGACTGGTTCGGCTCTCTTTCTCATTCTCTTCCTCCTACCTGGCCTGCCTCCATGTGGGTGTGGCATACTGGTCCCCCTCCCCCAACCCGCTCTCTGCCAAGCCCACTTCCAGGGAGGGGGGGTCAGCCTGGCTTTTTGGGGGCCTAACCCTGTAGCTCTCTCTTTTCATATATCCTTCCATATGACCATGCTGTCCTCACAGTTTGGTGCTTCATGGTAGAGTCTGCATGCCCACTCCAGATTCTGTGGAGACAAGACCAGTACTCTCCCCTGGGTGGATTAGTGCCCTGCTTCCTCCATTATCCTTTCACTTTTGAACTTCCTTTTCCCCCTCCCCCCCTCTGTCCTCCCTTTCCTATGTTGGACTAACAGGCCCCTCCTTGGGTTTATTCAACCACCTCCTATTTCCCGATATCTCAACCCAAATGTTTTGATATAGGAAGCTTCTCTTCTATGCCTACCATGTTGATTACACGTATCTCAGGGGACTCATAGTTTACTTCTCCTTTTGTGATTGGCTGACTTGACTTAACATAATTTCCTCCAACTCTTCCCATGAGAAGAAAAGCTTTGTCTCAATCACTTACTTCCATCTGTAAGTGAAAGGATGCACAGTTCCATCTTGAACATAGTCTCTAACCCATATCCCTCTCTCTTTGTGTTCCACTAAGTCCCACTTCCCCTTTCCCTTCTCCGTCTGCCTCCTCTTCACAAATTGATTTGGAAAATGGCGCCATTGACTGTTCACTCAGTACACTTGTTTCTTTTCAATCTTGTCTTGGCTTCTTCCGGTCACAGCTCCTTTGTGGGTTACTGTTCCTTTGCTTAGACATTTTTGCACTGGTGTTACCCAGGACTTTGTTCTCATTCTTCTTTTCATTTTCCATGCTCTCCTTCCCACTAATATGTTTCCCTTATTTTCAAATCGAAACTAGACCCTGTTTTCTCTTTGCTACTTTCACCCAGAGACCTTTCAGACAACTCCTACTCTTCATGTCTGAATGTTAGCATCCCTCCTTTCTCTCCACTACACTTTCATTAGGACCCTTTTCTCAAAGAATACTGGGAACTATCTTTGCTCTTTCTTCTTCCCAGACCCAGGCTATTTGTTTAACGAGTCACAAAATCCAGAAGGAGAATCTCTCTTCCAGCACCAACATCTGCCCCTTCTCTCCACTTTCAAATGAATACCTCGACTGAATCCTAGATTTTGCCAGCCTGAAATACTGTACACATTTCCTAACTGATTCCTGGCTCAGTTTATTTTATTCCTCCTAATCACTAATTCTGGTGATATTTGGGGTGTTTTCCAAATACCGACTTGAATGTCAAGACATTTGCTAAAGGACGACCCAATGAAAATCTTTCTGGCATTGATCTCTCCAATAAATTCAGTATTCTCTCTTTTGTGAATCTCTGCCATGCTAGGCACATATCTTATCAGAACACTGGCGATCAATGCATTTTCATGTCTTGCTCTCTAAATCAAGCTCTCATTCACTCTAACGCCAGGATCATGCTTACTAAAGCATGCCTTATTTGTTTTTGTATAGCTTGTGTCTGGAACATAGGGAATGTGTAATAAATGGCAAAATCAATGAAAACAATGGTTAGCATCAGAGTTTTTAATAGTAACTGTAGTTACATATCTAGGGATTCTTATTTACTGCATATAATATTGAAACTATTTTTATTCTATCCTTGGGGTAGGAGTGATACCAGAAGTGTAATTGCTGGTCCAGAAAATGGCCTTTTTACCAACCCTATGTTGCCCAAATAACACATCTATGTCGGAACATTTGCTTTCTTAAACCTCAAGTGGATACAGTTTTTGCATTTTGAAATAATAATACAGTGAAATAATTAAAAAACATACTTAGTTCACATTATTTAGATTTCCCTGTTACAGGATTATTTTGTAAGAGTCAATTTCTACTTTAAAAGTGATATAACAGCACACAAAGGTTAGTAATACTGAGTTACACACTCTCTCTCCCCAAGCTATTGCAAGTATGGAAGGCAGCATCCGATTTAAGCTACATAGGCGATGTATAAAAGCTCTACGTTTTTTTCTTCCCTTTTCTTTTGTCACAATCTAATAAATTCCTAGTGGACTTTGATTATTAAGACACAGTGCAAGGCCTACCTTTTTAACCTTCCTTTCTGAATAGACTATTGATTCAACTTAAACGGCTTTTTAAAAATTCAATATCCACATCTGGGGAGTTTGCCACCCCTGTGCTTTACAGGAAGGCTGTGAGGATTAATACGTTTGCACAGCATTCTGTGGTTGAAAGGTTTGATATAAAATACAACTTTTATATTGTTATTTAAAAGCAAACTTTCTTTGGGGAAAGGAAAAAGGGCTTCCACAGTGACTTTTGATTTAAAGTTATGTACTCCAGTACTTTCTTTCCAAAGGTGATCTCCCAGGAAGGGCTGAACATTGTGTACCTTGCTGTCTGCCGACACAAGGCAGCACAAAGGAGAAATGATATGGACCCATTTTGGTGTATCCATTTTAATTGGTGTATCCTAGCCTTGATTTGGCCTCTGCTTCTCTTAGCAACCTTAGGATTATTGCTGTGCTTTGCTTGTGCGTTGTGCCATGTCTTTCCTGCTTTTAATTGTTCAAATTGGGGTAGAATTCATGTGAACAATTCCATGGCAGATCTCTCTCTCTCTCTCTCTCTCTCTCTCTCTCTCTCTCTCTCTCTCTCTCTCTCTTTCTCTGTGTCTTTAATAGAGTGGATCCCATGTGATCGGGAATGCATGAGTTTTTTGGTAGCTATGGTAACCACATCATAAACCTTGATGGATGGCAGGTGCTTTAAGCACTTCAACTATTAGAACCTTATGGGCACTCGATGTGTTCAGCCAAGAATGACATTTGCCCACAGGGATCATAAAACAAAAAGAACCTTTACTCTTGATTTGGCAGTGAGGAGGTAACAGACAAGCACATACTAACGAGGGTGTAATGAAACTGGACGAGGATTTCTCAAGTAAATACCACTAAATGGGAGGAACATGGGCTAAGCAGAGAACACAGTTTAAGTGGCAGACGGTGTAATTGTCCTGTATACCCAAAGTGCCTTATGTGACAAATGCCGTTACTCCTGATCCTGAATTCTTTGTGGATCACAAATCAGAGCATAGTGATTGATTTTAAGGCTAACACTTGTGGAAAATATATTCATTCAAACGATAAAAAAATGTATTCATTATGCTTTTAGGTACTTGGGGAGGGAGTTCAGAATGAGGCGAAGGTAGGTAGCTTATTTGATGACAAAATAAGCGTTAACGAATCACTCTGATAAGCTGAAGTGGGTGTAACTCAGGGAAATGTTCTTAGAATCAGGTAGGATTATGAAATCTGAGGAGCTCCGTGAGTACATTCCACAAGGAGTATTTCAGGGGGATAATAAATAAACAAAAGATAACAAATGTTAGGGGACTCAATAGAAAAGATCACATTCAGGAGAAAGATTGCTGTCCTCAGCTGCCATCTAGTTGGCTCTGGCTCATGGAGGCTCCACGAATAGCAGACTGAAATGCTGCCCATTTCTGCACCATCCTCTTGGTTGGTTGGGTAGCGGGCTGTCATGATCCAGAATTTTCATTGGCTGGTCCACAGAAGTAGATTGTGGGCCTTTATTCCTAGTCCATTTTAGTCTGGAAGCTCTGCTGAAACCTGTTCCACCTCATAGTAGCACCCACACCTTCACAGACAGACAGATGACTCCAATGAGATACACTGGCCAGTAAACACAGCCAGGTCTCCTACATGGAAGGGGAGAGGTTTATAAATGAGCCAGGAGATTAGTGTTATTTAATAAACAAATGAAAAAAAATCAGAAACTGGTAAATCTGGGTTGACTAGCAAATTCACAAAATAGTTTCAGGTGATTGTAAAAGGAGAGGATCAAAGGAAGGAGGGCAAAAAGACAATCTTAAGAGTGGCCTGTAAGAGCAGTCTTCAGTTACTTAGAATTCCTGGCAAGCTTTTATTTAGTTTAAATATAACAACTAACAATGGACTATAGGAGATTTAGAGAAGTCATAGGTGCATTTCTAGGCAGTAGACTTTGCTAAGTATTAGAAAAGTTTTATTTGGGGAAGCATTTGAAATTCTCTTTCAGACAGACAATTTTCTTGGGTTATTATTAAAGGGAAGTAGAGGAATGGCCCAGGTGGCACTGGACTTTGTGTTTCTAAAAATCCTCTTCAACAGTCTTTGAAATAGGCTTCCATTTACCCTTGAGGAAAATATAACATTCACAATTTTTTTTAATGTGAGATTTGCTTTTAAAATCCGATGAAGTGCAAAACCACTTAGTCTAATCTGTCATTTGCTTTAAAAGTCTGAAACTCATGAGATTTTCAAGGGGCCCCAGTGTGATAGCATTTCTTCTTTGGATAGCCTTAATATCCTTGGTAATTTTTCTTTCATTTCTTTTCTTTCCTTACTATCTTTTCTATGTGTTTGAAGCATTTGAATAAGAAGTGCATTCAACTTTTAAGCTTTGTCTCAATAAGAAGGATTCCTGGTGGGGCTGTGGATGTAGCATTGAACTGGTGATAGTCACATGCAGAAGAACGATGAGGCAGTTTTGCCCTGTAAAGTCCCACAGCTTCAGGAACTCTGTAGCACAGTCTCCTCTACCCTAGGGGTCTCTAAGAGTAGGAATCAACTCAGCAGTAGAGATTGGGCCATAATATGAATTATCAGAATGATTTTTTTTGTCTACCATTTGAATACAATGTTGGAGATGAGACTAGAATTGCTCAGAGGCAATGAATTATTTTAATAAGCTTAGATCAAACTTGGTATCCATGAACTTCATGGGATCCTTTTGCCCATCTGCACCTTAATTAAGACTATAGTGTTATCAGATAACAGGAACCTAGGCAAAGGAGTGGAAGTTAAAAACAGTAATATATCAAAGAATCTTCTAGTACACCTAGCACTCAGGGACAGAAAATGCATTAGGAACCAAGACAATAACCTACATGCACACACACACACACACACACACACACACTCCTTTTCTCCAGGAACCTGGGGTCGATTGGTAGAAATCTTTCTACATCTCCAAGATAATTGATAAAAGACCTTGAGACCACTATCAAGAAGACGAATACCAAGGCAAAATTTTACATCAGGGAGAACAGATTTTAGGGGTTATCAATGAGAGGAGCTCAGGAGAGAGAAGGTGAAGCACTAGGCCAGCATGTTCAGAGGTACTATGTTGGGTGAAGAGGAAGACAGTTATCCAGAATAAGAAGAGAAATTCAAGAAGGGATGTTGGGTAAACCCTACTGGGGGTGGGGTTTTTAAGTAGTTCAAACTGTTGAAAACTAAGCCGATCACTTGAAATGCGCCCCCCCCCATCTAATTCACAATAAAATAGCATTATCATTTCTTTGAAAGAAGACCTTGAACTCCAACTCCAAATTCATGTGAGAGATGTTCTAAGAAGACAAGCTTGGATCAGCGGTGCCCTCCTGAACTGGCTAGCACCTGACAGTGGATTTTCAGAGTGTGGTCACCAGGCAAACAGCAGTGTCCCAAACACTGGGAACTTTTTGGAAATGAAAATTCCTAGACACCCCTTCAGCTCTTCTAAATAATAATAAAAAAAAACATGCTGGATCTAGGACCAGAAACCTGTGTTTTAATAAGCCTAATAAGTAGTTTGGGAATCACTGTAGGGTGGCAAACATTTGTTTCTCCCGGCTTTTCTCATTAAAAGTCAGACATCCTTGGAAATCTCTCAGATTAGGAGTAACCAGGAGGGTTGGCCATCCTGGCCCTAGTTTGCTTCTTATTCGGAATGGGAACAGTTTCTCAGACAAAGGGAGCTGGAAAGGACTATTAGAAGTAATGTTAAGAGTTGTGGAGAAAACACCATATGAAAATGTTACTTTTAAAGGGCAAAATCCCCCAATTTGTATTGTATCTGAGTTATTACTCTTGTTCCAATATAACTGGGATGAAGTTTAGAAAGTTATTTAGACCAACTGTCTCAGATAGGCACTCGCATCCTTAGTGTATTCTCATAACTTTGCATTTATGGTATGATAAAATCGAGATAATTTGAAAATTATTAAAGGTTCATGAGGGTTGGGGAGGGAGAGGCAATATGAAGAGCTGATACCAAGGGCCTCAGTGGAAGGAGGCTGCTTCAAGAATGATGATGGCAACCCATGTACAAATGTGGTCTGCATGCAACGGATGGATGCATGCATTGATTGGGATAAGAGTTGTATAAGCCCCCAATAAAATGATTGAAAAAACATGATGAACACTTCAAAGTGTGCTTAAAAAATAGCTTTCAGAATAGTAGGCTTCTAGGACTGTCTTGCTGCTTGCTCACTATACAAGTTGAAAAGGAAACTGCCCAAATGAACCGGAACAGCAATAACAAATAGAGGCAGTACTGTTTTCCCCGTTTGGAAAATACATGGTCACAGTAATATATGTATAAATAAATTTTAATTTGTGAGAGTCAATATTTCACATGACACTACTCTACAATGTAGGGAAGTACTTTGTTGTCATGAATAGCCAAACATATCCATTATTGAGCTCACTCAGGGGAAGGGTTTGCTTCCTTGGTTGTTCTTTCCAGAAGTCTGGACTCATGGGAGTTATCATTCTACATTAAATCAAAACCCTCGAAACACCTTCATCATAATGAAAAAATCTTTCACAATGGCCAGTTTGAAAGATGTGAAAGTTATTCTCTGCCACTGAGATTTTATGGAGAAAGCTGGTTCTAAGCTGTGCCTTTTCAAGCTTTCCCATAAATCAATACTATTGAAAACATTTAAAAGTGTCAGTGTGGCATAGAAATTATCCTCATAGAAAATTATGACTCTTTTTGCTTTTCTATTGCTTCAAGAACACTTTACAATGTTGCCAACGCCTGCCACTCCCCCAAACCCTATAGCAGATGTGAACAGAATCATATATTGGAAAACATGGTAGCTGCGCACTCGTCAGACATTCTTATTGAACAAAATGCATTAGCACGTCCTAGCTGTGCCGGGATTGATAGTAAATCACTGGGAATCACATTCTGTGGGATTTAAAAGAGACTTAGATTCTCCTGATTTAAAAGATGTAAAGGAGAATGGCTCTGGCGATTTATGGAGTTTTCAAATTTGCTAATACTGGAAATGCTATTATTCTAGAATGCCTTTATTAACCAAAATAAATAACACCATTTATTTTTCCAGGGGGAAAGTTTAGCTTCTAGCAGGAAAGTACTATGTAAGGTATAAAACTGGCTTTGACATCCCATTCAATCAAAAGAACTGGTTAATGGCATGCTAAAGTTTAATTCTTTTATTTAAGAGGCCCTTTGGTGAGGACTCATTTATACCTGTCTGCTTTATGAGTTACTCCTGCAACAAACACAGGTTGGTAGGTAAACCCAGAACAATTTACAGGATGACAATTCCCCAAATACTTGGAAATGAATCTTAAAGCATGGACATTTCTAAATCTTGGGGTAATTAAATTCCCTACAGAGGAACAGATCCCACGCTCTTCAGTGTCTTAATGATGTACTTATTCTAAATAAAGAGGTCATAGGAACTTGATGCTTTGTCAAGAAATGACAGAGTTGGAGGAGAATGTATACCATTAGTTCTACTTCTTAATTTTACCCACCAGAAAGCTGGCACTGTGATTTGAACAAGGTTGCAAGGTGCAAGGTACTTATTTCATGGAGTAGATACCGATGGTCAAATTTAACTTAGAGGAAATGACTTAAATACATTTCTCCCCAATTTTGGCCTATGTGTTGCTTAAAAAACAAAATTTTAGTGTAGGTACAAAAAAGGCTCTTTATAATTTAATGTTGTAATATACACAAATTTGATTATTTCATATCGGGTATGTATACAATAGATCTCTATATTTTATTAGATTATTTTTTATTGTCTCAAAATTATTGAGAGCACAACATTTTCTGAATCAGTTTTGGGATGCCTGTACAATTTAGACAATAAAGTCAATTAAATCACTTATGCCATACAACAATTACCTCTACTCCTCATCATATTTATTATCCCCATCAACCAAAACTTAATGATAGCTAAATAAGGACTTAGTAACTTAATTTCCCCTTTGCCTCCACATCCTTTCCCTCAGCAGAAAATTACTTTTTTTTTCATTTTCCATCTATGATGGAATTATTTTCAGTTTAAATTTAGTTTCCCTCAGGTCAGTCCATTCAATGTTTTCCTACTTCAAGGTAGCTATCATTTAATTTATGTATAAGTTCATAATAGTGTTCAATTGTAAGGTGTCTTTCTCTCTGCGCTCCGTTGCCTCTGTCCCCACTCTCCATTACACTAAGAGGTCCATAGTATGTCTGTAGTAAGAATCTGTAGTGGAGCATTGGCTGAGTATACGTGTCAACATTTTGGTTTGGTTTTTGAGACCGACCTTATCTTACCAATCATGTTTTTTGTGATGATCAGATATTTTTTGTCAACTTGATAGGATCTGTGGGGAGGTAGTGGTGGAGGCTAATCTATCATTCAGGTCACCTCCTGATGATGCTTCTTTGGAGAAAGCATCTTTATCAAAGAGACACTGAGAATTTTTCTCTCGCTCATGCCCCTTTCACTTCCTGTCTGTGTGGGTTGTGTATCTGACTCTGGGGCTGGAAGGCTATGTGGCCTCTCTCTGTGCCCTATCAGCCTCTCGGGACCTTAGAAATCACATGACTCTGCACTCACCAGTTTGTGATCTCCCTTCTTTCCAATGCATCCATAGGCAGCTGCAGGAGTCTGGAGAGGGCTCCAGTTAGTGTCTGACTCATGGACTTGAGTTGGACTGATCTAGACCACTTTTTTAGTACAAGATTCTTTCTTGATATGAAGTCCTTTCCTGTACATATATGAGTGTTACTGGTTTCTTATACATATAATTTTCTTATATATGAAATTTTGATTTCTTATGTTTGAAACTCTTTTCTTATCATAGATGAGTGTCAGAGGGCATCTTTCTCTAGAAAACAACACTCACACTCTGACAAGGTAACTCTCATAGTTGGTGATTTTAGCTACCCAGTTGTCTTTATTCCTGATGCCTAATAGGAAATCTATACCACAGTGTTCACTTAATCTTTTCACTTCTTGTGGTAGCTTGTCCTTCCATTATTCATGCTCTAAGGTACCATTCGACGGAGACCATCTGCATGGACTTGCACAGCTTTGGACATACAGGTATGCTCTCTCTCTCTCTCTCTCTCTCTCTCTCTCTCTCTCTCTCTCTCTCTCTGCTGGATTCTTTCCAGAACTAGGATTAGGAAGGAGAGATCAGACAGAAAATGATCAGGTTCTTTCCTTTTCTCTTCCTGCTTAGCCTTGCCACATGGCAAGTTCTTTGTGGTCCTCTGATTTTGTGCACCACCACAGGGCACATTTGCGAATCCATTAATCACCTTGATAGAATTAGAGGCTCTGTAATTTCTAATGCCTTGGCATTAGGTCTCCTCATTTTCATAACTAGAGTAGCTGTATGCCACCTCTTTGTCCAAACTCTACAGGTTCAATAGGAGTTTGTAATACTTAACTTTTGTGTCAACTCGACTGGGCCAGAATTCTCATTGTTTAGCAGTTAAGACATACAGTAATTGTCCTCCATGATATGACCTAACACAATGCAATCAGTTCTATCATGGAACTTGTGGTGAGTCACCAATTACTTTCAAGCTTAAAGTGGGTTACAACACACTTGCTCAAGTGTGAGGCAATTCTGAGGTACTTAAAAGGAAATTTCCTTGGCGGGTGAGGCCTTCTTTCAAGAGGATACTATGAAAAAACAGGCTTGCTTTTGGCTAGGTCTGAATCTTGAATCTGACTCATAGATCTCTGTTCTTTGGACATGCGCCTATGGATTGTCCTATTGTCTGCCAATCCTGGAAGTTACTAGTAGGCTACAGTCATACCTGCCATCTGACCTATGAACATAGTACATGCTGTTTCCTCACCTGACTGTCCTCAGCTTTGTGTGCTTCTGCAGTCTTATATCAGCCCATAGTCCTCCTCCTGATCTTGTGTTCATCAACGCCTAAAGCTATGTGAAGCAGGAGAGGCCTCTAGTTTAAGAGGCCTTGAGACCTGCCTGGGTTTGCCCACTCCCAAATTATATGAGCCATTTTCTTGATATACAAATGACTATCAATATACGTATATACATGCCACTGGTTTTGTTTTTCTAGAGAACCCAGCCCAAGACAGGTTTTCCTTTATCAAGACTAAAGGATTAGTATTGATTCATTCACTTCTTTGTTAGACTTAAGATTTAACAAGTAGTAGAATCCCACTGAATTTAGTTACTTTGGATTAAGTGTTATTGTTTTCTTACAGAGAGCTGTTTTTACAGTAATCTATGCCCTTTTAGTTTAGCACTAGAGGAGGAGGAGAAACTGTCAGGGAACCTGGGAAGATAAGAAAGAAGATTTTATTTTATATCCCTATATTGACGTAGCTTTGATGGTTTAAACAAGTCAATACCAGCATTGACTGTGCAATTACTATTGGTCAAGCTTTATTCTAAGTATTGTCTTGTTTGTGAGTCTGTCCTCCTAACCACTATACTATACTGTACAGCTTCTCAAAGTTATCATGAAAGCTAATCATATGCATCCCTTACAATAAATAGAGTGTTCAGTATAGAGAAAGGCAGATGCTTTCCTATGCACAGTTGTCTTAGATAGGCCACAATATGCCAATTTCAAAGGTGTGGGGATGCTTACCACCTGCATTCCTTGGGTTGATAAAACATACAGATAGTCTAGCAAGCTGGATTGGTAGCCTGAATTCTGTATATCTTTTATTCTCCTCTGATGAGGCTAACTGTTCCTGTGAAGATTTATAGTCTTGAAGCCCTGCATTGGGTTGCTTTGACTAGGAACCAACTCAGTGGCAGTGGGTTTGGTATAGAGGAAGTTCAACTGACTGTTCAGATTTCATTCAGCATCTCAGTGCTACAGATGTACTTGATTCCCAGATGCTGTGATCATCTTCCTGAACCTTGACATCACCCTTGTCAAGTGCAGGTAGTCCTCCTGCAAATGCCAGGGGGTGGGGTGAGAATGAGATCTGCATGTTTAAAAGGGAAGTGTGGTTGAAACTTAGGCAAGAGAGAAAGAGAGGAAAAGAGGAAGAGAGCATGAGACCACAGGAGTTGGATCAGGTCAGGATGGAAAGGCAGTGGTATAGATTAGCATTAAATGCAAAATAAAATAAGGTACCCTGAGAGGTTTTATATAGGGGTTGGCATGGCCCAGTTTAAAATGCTAAGTGTTGTTTAAAATGCTAAGTGTCAGATGAAATTCAAGCAGAGTTTTTGAAGTAACACCAGGCCCTCCATTTTCAAGAATATTGGCACCTCTGCCACTTTCCCAAAGATGTTTAAGCTTCTTGAGATATTTCCACAAGGTTATTTTTTATAGCATATTTTATATGCGACATCACAGTCCACTCTACCATAAAGTTGAGACTGAGATTTCTTTAATCATTGTGCTTGGTTTTAAACATACATTTTCAAAATCTGATGCATTAAAATTTATGCTCTGAAATTCACTGTCCATGTTAGCTTTCTATTGCTGCTGTAACAAATAACCACAAATTTAGATGCTTCAAACAACCAAAGTATATTTTCTTATAGTTCTAGAGGTCAGAGTCTTGACAAGAGTCTGTCTGGATCAAGGTGTTGGCAGGACTGCCTTCCCTTCAGAAGAATTTTTTGCCCTACCCTTTCAGGTATTAGAAGCTGCCCCAATCCTGCCTCTGTCTTCAAAGCCTGCAATGTCTTTGGCAAGTCTTTTGCACCCACATTTCTCCTTCTGAAGTAGTCAGTAAGGTACCATTTAAGAACCCATATGATTAGATGAAACCCACTTAGATAATGCAGAATAGTCTCCCCATCTCAAGGTCCCTGATGGAACTCCATTGACAAAGTCCTTCCTACTGTGTACTGTGACAGACAGTTTCACAGGTTCTAGCAGGTGAGCATTTTGGGGAACGGGTGCATTTTTCTACCTCCCTCTCTGTGTTTCTTCTCCGTGAAGTTTTTCTTCAATTTCCAATGTTTATAAAGAAGTGTTTCATATCACAAAAAAGTTAGGAGCTTGTTTGAATCTGGCAATCACCTGGGTGGTTTTGTTTTGTCTTCTTCTTCTTTTTTTTTTTCTCCCTCCAGTGAGCTTTTCTTCTTTCTCTCTATGAAATCAACAAAATATTTCATCATCTTCTGAAACCTTTACCAGCCCCTTTACGGCTTAAATGTGTACAGAAGCTTCTATATTACACATAAATTGTTTTTCCTTCAATTGTTTCCTCTCCCCAAGTATTCTTCCCTTTTATTTGTGCATTATCTTTATGTCAAAGCATTTCTCAACTTGACATTTTCCTTCCAAGGTTTTAGCTTCCCATTGCACAGGCTTTTTATTGCTTCCCCGGCGAAACTCATCACAAAGTTATTTTCATTTGCTACCTGATTATTTTACTTTCTGACACCAACCTCATTTTTACTGCTAAAAAGCACAGATGTTTCATGTAATATTTATTAGAGAAGAGTTGTAGATGAAGTCAATTAAAATTCTGTGAATGCTCTTGGTTCCGTGTCAGGTTTAAAATGGGTACAGAGTTCATGTCTTCCTGATGTAAACCAGATCTGTAATGCACAGAGTAATAACGGCCATCAAATTCCCTCTGGCGGTGTGTGACCGGACACAACGCTGCCTTTCCTGGGCCACCCTCAATGTTGCCAGCATGATGGAATCTGTGTGCAAGGCTACGTTGCCATCCGCCTCACCCAGGGGCTTCCTTGCCATCGCATTGTTCGTGTTTAGGAGTGATGGCTGTTCTGACCCTCAGCGCCCTGTGAGCAACTCAGCAGAACCCCTCTCTGTCGTGTGCCACCTTCTGGGTTGTTCTTATGTGTGAACCCAGAGATATGGCCACTGTGCCAAGTGAGAGTTTCAATAGAAGTATGGATTGTGAGAGCCCCAATAAAATGATCTTAGAAAAGAAAAGGGTTTGCTCTGTCCGTGTCTAGTCATTTCCATTATAAATGCCCTTGTTATCCACTTCCCCGAATTGCACCAGCCTGTTGTATTAAAGTCCCCATTTGCTCCTTCACAGGGAGATGTGGATTTGGGGTTTTAGCCCTTTTAGCAAGTCTTCAGCTTGAAAAGTACATGACAGCACGTTTGTACGTCTATTTCACTGAGCAAGAAGGACCCAAAAGACGTGGCGCTGGTTTTGTCATTTAATTTGCTCTGTCCCTGCATTTTTGTAAATGTTATGGCTGTTCTTTGACAAGTCTCTAATTTTTCAAGTAGAATGACTGTTCACGAGAGGATTTCAATTTTCAGGACTTGCCTTTTTCTTTTCTTTCTTTTTTTTTCTCCTTTAAATATGCAGCTTCAAGTGTGAAAATGCCAGTTTGAACTTCAGCTACTCAAATTCAAATATCAACCAAAGTCTCCTTAACTCCTTTGATATTTCATCGTTGCTTAAGCCTCCCAATTTTTTATGTCACATTCAGGCAACCATATTCATCCAATTCTTCATCTTTTAGGGGATAGGATTGCTCCGTGTGTGTCCAATGTTGAAATGATGGTTAAATACCATTGCAGATTAGTGGTATATTTTGATGCCTCAAATGTGTTTGAGTGTTTACAAAGACAGGTGTATAAATGAAGGTAAAGATAGGCAACTCAGTGGCGTGAGGTTGCTGGGGAAGCTGAGTTACAAGGAGTGGCTTTTAGAAAATCAGTTTCTTTAATCTCTGAATTAAAACCTATGAATCTTTTGAAAAGTAGATTTCAATATAAACTAATCTAATTTAGGAAAGCATCCAGGACTGTGAAATAGTTACTGGGTAAATGTGAAATGATATTACTGCTCAGTTTGTGTTACCGCTCAGGTCCACTTACATAAATTTGAAAATATTGTATTTGCAGACAAATGGCACACATACATCATAGGCCTAAAAATTGGTTTATGAAACAATCCAAACATTGCATGCAGAGTCAAGATATTTTAAGGAGGTGCTTCAGGGAGCGCAAACCTTCATTTCATGGGGAAATGAAGAACTCCGTACTATGGAAATGGATGTTCTGCTAGAAAGTTCTCTCTCTGAGATGTATACAAGCTGTGAAGGGGAAAGAACCTTCACAGCGCTGAATACCAGAGTATGGACTGTCAAGAGGACTGCTCGTTACTTTAATTCTTTTCTGAAAAATGTTGTTGGATGTTACTTGAACATTGCGTATAGAATTGGTAAACAGCATTTCTTAGGTTGATGTGTGAATCCAAGTTGAAGTCACTGTGATCTGTGGTTTGTGTCTGTGCAACTGGAGACAGAGGCATCGTTCAGGAAAATGAGGATTGAACTTGTTAGAGGGTTGCTGCCTTGCATATGTAGTCTGAGCACTGTGGAATTGCAAGGGAGAAAGTGACTTTCAAGCGTGTCGGGAGAAACTTAGTGGACTTGGTCTTTGAAATGGGCCCTGCAGCTTAACTGGAACCTTCTTATTTGAGGGAATGGTGAGGGTATCGTGAAGTGTGAAGGGACCAGCAGGTGCTATCCAGCTGCCAAAGCAAACGGGCAGATGGAGAAATAGAACACATGTTTTAAACTGGGTCTGCTTGCCCAGATACCTGCAGGAGATATGTATTCAACATAAGTAATAGTTTTTGATTTAAAATTATTTTTTTCTGCATTTAAGTATTAGCAAGTTTTTACAGGGTACATATTTTTGGATTTTTCTGAGCCATCAGAGATAACACGCCAAGCCTATAGTGCCTGTGGCAACCAACAACTAACACTGAGTAGAGGTAGCCCTGTGAGCATGGGGCCTCTACCTAATCTGCCGTTAATCAAAAGTTGGATGTTTGAGTTCACCCAGAAGCTCTTTGGAATATGCCTGACCTTTAATTGCAGAAAAAACAGCCTTTCGGAGGCCAGGTTTCCACATACCTATGCGGTTGCCATGAGTCAGAATGTTTCAAAAGCAACTAGTATTGGTATGGGGCTCACTGTTTTTTCTATGTCAGGCCCACTTTACTCACTCATGGGTCCAACCTCACCTCTGTGGGTGTTAGCGATGGCCTTCATTGGTACAGGCCAGTTCATGGAAGATCTTGTATAAGCAGCGGAGTTCTGTGACACAGTAGTTAAAGCATTCAGCTGCCAACACTCAGCCACTAATTCAGTTTTTTTCTGTTGGAGAAAGATATGGAAGATCTGCTTCTGTAAAGCCTGGGGAACACTTTGAGACAGGCCTAGAGTGTTCTAGAGGATGCATATGCATTGGAGTTGATTAGCTTACCATGGGCTTGCACTTAATTTGTATGCACAAAATAGTAAGGTGTATATATATTAAAGAAATGGTGTTTTTGAGGAGTAAAGGACTGCCACCACTGTAACAATGCTTTGGAAAGATTTATGAATCATAAATGGAATGGAAACAATTAAGAAGCTATTGATAGGCTGAGCCCCGGTGGCGTAGTGGTTGTACGCAGGACTGCGGCCTACTGGGATGGAAGTTCGATTCCGGCTCCCAAGAGCAAAGGCTGGGCCTCCTACTCCCACCACCTGAGGGCAGTGATGCCTAATTAAAAAAAAAAAAAGCTATTGATGAAAATCAGGTGAGACATATTGAGACTGAGACTAGGAGAGTAGCCTCTTACTCATGAAAGTAGAATCCACAAGCTCTTGCAGATGTTCACAAACTGGTATGCAAGGTGGGAAAGAGGCAAAAATCTAAATCTCTTTTATAGTTGCTACCTTGTACTTAATATTTACTTAAGGGATATATGAGGAAATAATACCGTGAAACTTATAGTCATTGTGTGTATGCTAAGAATATTGTTCCTATCTTACTTAGAATCTCATCTAGACAACCGGTTGAAGATATTCTCTCTAGCCTTTAGATATGCTCTCTAGATCTGGGCTAGTTCTAGTGCCTGGAACTCATTTTCTCACTGAGAAGCAGTGTGGTTCTTCTTTGTATGAACACTGTAATTATTCTCCAAGCTGTCTCTTCTTTGCCTGATATAAAAAGCGGACCGCATCATGTGCCCACATTAATTTCCACAAGCATTTTATTTTTTAGAAAAGCACTTTTTTTAAATGGAGGAAGGTTTATAGAAGGTCATTGGTTTTTCATTCAATAGCTCATACACATTTTGTTTCATGTCCCCACGAGATAGCACCACATCTCACTTCTACCATGTGTTCCTGTTTCCATTCTTCTGTCTTCCCTAACCTTTGTGAACATTGCCCTTGTGCACATGTGGCCCCCTCTGATCTTAGATGGTTAGATATTCTAAGGGGCGCATATATCCTTGGTGCTATTGTCCCCTTAGACTTGTCTGTTTGGGGGTTGAAATGAGCTGTGAGAGAGATTTCGGTTTCAGACCCAACACCTGGATTCTCTTATAATATTGACTTTTGTTTCACATTTTTTCTCCACTCTGTATCCAATTCCTTCTACTCGGATCCCTATCATGGCAGTGGGCAGCTGTACCATTTAGCTCTTCTGATCTCGGGGTGTGGAGACTGATGCTATGGCTGGCCATGGGTTTAATTCTTCCCATGGATCTTGTGCACACATCATTTTTTTCCCCCTGAGAGAACACAGCAACCTGAGATGACTGCTCACTCCAGCTTTGAAGCCTGAGTCAGCACTCACCAAGTAGGATGAAGAGCACTACCTCTGTGGACTATGTTCTGCCAATTGACCACGGTGTCCCTGAGATTATGATCTTGAGCCCCAGACCCAGCAATGCAGTCCCTCAAGATGGTTGGTTAGGTCGAAGAAGGATTCATAACTTTGACCCCTATAAGCTTCACAACATATAGGGATCATTTTACAGCAAAAGGAACACACTCGTGTACACATAGCTGTCAAAATTGTATACATTAGTAGGTGTACACCCGCAGCAAACACTGACACTTAGCCTACACCCAGGCTGCTTGTGTTTTTATCCACGATATTGCAAGATAGTGCATGCCATAGTTGACCATTTTTGTCTTTACCACTTTTCTCTTCCTAGTGGCTTCCTTTGCCTCTGCCAATCACCCTCTTATTGTACATTGCTCTTCCTTACATCCTTACATTCAAAATAACACGTACCTACTCTCTAGCCAGGAACTTAACTTCTCTTTCCCTCTCACCCAGGGTAGCCATCAAAGAATATGTATTACAGCGTGCGGCATTTTTCTTGACTTTTGATAATAGTAGTGGTCTCTTCTAACATTTTCTGACCTTTTCTTTCTTTCACGTTTTTTGCTTTCTTCTTTTATGATGTTCTCTCTGAGATCCCTCAGCTTGTCAGGTTTTCTGTCATTAGAGTTCCATGTACCAAATTTGCTCTTGATATGTTCCTGGAACTCAGGAGGAATGTATTCAAGGGCCTATTTTGGTCATGTGAACTTGCTTTCATTTTCTACAACTTCGAGTTGAATTTTCATAGGATTTACAGTCGTCTGTTCCATAGTGGGGCCCTCCCTGGTCATATTTTGGCTGCTCATATTGAATTTTGCCATTGTTTCATCCTACAATGTAGTCAGCTTGTTTTCTATGTATTCCATTAGGCAAAGTACATGCGTGTATGTAGTCACTATTTAAGTTGTTGATAAAAGGTAGTTTCTTTAAAAAATCTTTTTATTGGGGGCTCATACAACTCTCATCACAATCAGTGCATACATCTATTGTATGCAAAGCACACTTGTACATTTGTTGCCATCATAATTATTGAAACATTTTCTTTCTACTTAAACCCTTTGTATTAGCTCCTCATTTCCCCCCTACATCCCCACATGCCCCTCCCTCATGAACCCTTGAAAATTTATAAATTATGAGTATTTTGTCCTATCGTACACTGTCCGATGCTTCATTTTACCCACTTTCCTGTTGTTAGTACCCCAGGGAGAAGGTTATATGTAGATCCTTGTGATTGGTTTCTCCTTTCTCCTCCACCTTCCCTTTGCCCTCCTAGTATCACCACTCTCACTACTGGTCCTGAAGGGATGATCTGTCCTGAATTTCCCATGTTTCCAGTTCCTATTTGTACCAGTGTATATCCCCTGATCTAGCCAGATTTGTAAGGTAGAATTGGGATCGTGATAGTGGCCGGGTGGGGGGAGGGAGGGAGGAGGCATCGACAAACTAGAGGAAAGTTGCATATTTCATTGTTGCTACACTGTATCTTGAATGGCTCATCTCCTTCCTGTGACCCTTCTGTAAGGGGATATCACTTCACCTATCGATGGGCTTTGGGTCTCCAATCTGTACTCCCACTCATTTATAATGTTATAATTTTTAGTTCTTTAATGCTTGATGCCTGTTCCTTTTGATATCTCATGGTCATACAGGTTAGTGTGCTTCTTCCCTATGGATTTTGTTTCTTCAGAGCTAGATGGCTGCTTGTTTACCTTCAAGCCTTTAAGACTCCAGATGCTCTATCTCTTGATAGCCGGGCACCATCAGCTTTCTTCACCACATTTGCTTATGCATACACTTGTCTGCAGTGGTCATATCAGGAAGGTGGGCATGCAATGATATGATTTTTAGTTCTTTGATGTCTGATAACTGATCCCTTTGATACTTCATGGTCATACAGGCTGGTGTTCTTCTTTCATGTGGGCTTTGTTGCTTCCTTACTAGACAACCACTGGTTTACTTTCAAGCCTTTAAGACCCCAGATGCTATATCTTTTGATAGCTGGGTGCCATCAGCTTTCTTCAGATAAAAGATCTTTTCAATGAAGAGATTGTTGGTCTTCCAAAATTCTATCTCCAGTTTCATTTCCCTAACAAAGGCCACCATTTCCCAACTACTGCTTCTTACTCTTCAATTCCTAGTTTTGCATTCAAATTACAATGATGTTCCAAAACCTTGATTGCATATTTGATCAACTTCAGACTGAAGAAGTTGGTGGGCTCCTTCAACTTGTTCATCACTAGCTTTAATGGCTGGTGCATAAATTTGATTAATAATTGCATTGATTTATACATTCTAAGTTCTGATTATGGGTCAACATTTGTGGCTGTATCTTTTCCTTTTGAGTTGTACCCCTTCAGCAAAAAAAAAAAAAAAGTCTTGAAAACTTTACTTCATCTATGTCATCATGGTCAATTCTACTTTCTCTGCCTCTGCCCCTTCTTTCTCTGAGAGAAAGACCCCTCTTTCTCTGCTTTATTTTAGATGCCTTTTGATTGATGGGATCATCCAATTGTACCATACCTGAAAATGTTCTGCTGCTGTTCCTGAGGTTATCAGAACCTGAAAATGTTCTTCTGTCATTGATAAGTTTTTCAGCAGCTAATTTCTCAGAAATGAATAGCCTATTCCTTTTTCCTTGTCTGTTCTTAGTTTGAAAGCTCTGTTGAAATCTGCTTACTTTCGGTGAGCCTACTGGTACTTGAAATTCCAGTAAAATAGCTTCCAGCTTCACAGTAGCATGTAAACCACCATGGAATGATAAACAGAAAAGTGGTGGGACTTGAAATAAGAAGGCTAACTTGTACATCACAATGCCAACAAGGCTTCTTTCTTGGTAGTATGGTTTCTAATGGTTTCACCAATTTACAGTCCCACTAAGAGTATACGAGTTCCACTCTTTCCACACCCTCAACTGCATTTGTTGTTCTCTGCTTTAAAAAAAAATTCTATTTTTAAAATTATTCTATGAATGCTGAGGTGAGATATAATCCTCATCATTTTGATTTGTGTGTCAGTCTAAGTACACTAGAGAAAAAAATTCATAGACACTCATATGTGTATAAGAAAGAGTTCTATATACAAGAGCAACTGTACATTGGGAAAACATCCCATCCTAGTCTAGTCCAAGATCATAAGTCTGATATTAGCCCATATGTCTGATACCATTTTATAAAGTCTTCTTCAGACTCATGAAACACACACAATGATGCCAAATTCAGGATGATCACAAGTCATATGAGTAGGATGTCTTTGGATCCAGTGGCATTGTAAATATCTCAGTGCTGGCAGGGGTCTCCAAGTGGCTCCTCAGGCTTCAGAGGTCCGCTTCTGGGCACTAGGGTAGATCTATGTGGCTTCTCCTCAGGGATGTCTCACAAGAAGTCAGCTTTGTCAAAGGGGAGTCTCCAAGGGAGTGAGTGTTTCCTGCTTCTAAGATGTAAGAACCTGATTTCCCAGAATTCTCAGAGAAGAAGGACATGTCCACACAGAGGTTTCATTGGCAATCTCCAGATTGACAGGCTAGACTCCACCCCTACATTCTTTGTGTGTGTGTGTGGGCGGGAGGGGGACCATCACTTCCCTCTGGTGGTCATGGGAGCTATGCAGCCTTGCTCCTGGAGATCCGCTGCTGGATCTGAACCACCAAGCCCATGGGCCAAAGTCCCTCATTCAACCACTACGCCACCGAGGCTCAGCCCTACCCCTACACTCTTAATCCTCAAATTGACACCAGATCAGATGACTGCCACAATTTGCATATCCTAAATGGCTAAAGATCAAGAGTATTTTGCCATGTTTGTTGGCTAGTCAGATGTCTTCATTGATGCAGTGTATGTTCATGTCTTCTAACTATGTTTTATTTGGATTGCTTATCCTTTTTCTTCCTGAAGTATTTTATTTCTGATTTTATCTTCAACTTTGTTTTATTTTGTGTTTTTATCTCTTTCCTTCTTGTCAGAAAATGTTCTTTGAAGTATCTGTGGAAATGCATGATATTTTAAAAGTTGCTTTACATTTTTAAGAACAATCTAGGCTGAGCCCCGGTGGCGTGGTGGTTGTGCAGGAACTGCGGCCCACTGGGTTGGAGGTTCAAATCCAGCAGCAGCTCTCCAGGAGAGGAGCAAGGCTGGGCCTCCTACTCCCACCACCAGAGGGCAGTGATGCCAAAATAAGAACAATCTAGATTATAAAGCTATAATCGCATTAACTGATTTCAGAGTGAACCTGAAATTCATCCCTTTATGGTTTTAAACTTCTTATATAATAAAGATTTTATGTTGTTATTTCTAAATTTATTCTTTTAGAATATTTTTTATAAACTTCTACTGAGAAAAGAAATTAGATCCAATAAAAGGCAAAATAAGGGGAATAGACTACACGTCCTCTAAGAACGATTGAAATTTGAATCTTTTTTGAAGATTTTAAAGCTGTTTGAAAGTCTGGGAAAAGTTCAGCGATATTACCAAAAAAAACCCAACAACAACACCATAAACGCGAGATGGGAAAATATTAGTTATGTTACCAAAGCAGTACATGGTAATAAGAAGAAATCTTGTTTCACTGTAGAAGTCTATTTATACCCTCCAGACTTGGGAAAAACCAGCTTACTGACTTAAAAGTTGATTAAGGAATATAGCCACTGACTTCAAACATAACAAATGGAGACTCATACAGCAATTTTATTCCTTAATTTTTTGTTTTGTTTTTGTTTAGAATTTTCAGGCAATTGTATTCATATATGTTTATCTTTTTATATGGTAGAAACATTTAAATGAGGGAGAGAGATTCTTCTACCCATAAATGGAAAGTAATTGAGCTCAAGACTATGATAAAAACAAAATTGTTAAGCAGACAGAAATAATATTCAACGTGGATATTTGGTTTAAGAAACAACATTCATGAAAAAGAGAGAAAAGTGTGTGCTCTCTATTTTATTTGAAGTTCAGATATATCCCAACGGAGGGCAGCTGTAAGGAACATTAGCCTGGGAGTTACTTTATTTCAAATCTGTCTTGGGCAACATCTTTGTGACTCATTTTCTAAAATGTCACAGGTAGCTTTGGACTAGGTGATCTCTGAGGCCACTTCCAGTTTTAAAATGATACGATTTTCATCTGTAATTTATATGTGACTAAAAGATTTATGTGTGATATGTTCATATGCCTGGGTTTGGAGGTTCAGGTTTTGTAAGGCTTCCTCTAGTTTTTTTGTCCCTTGTTTTCTGTCTGCTTAGTTTAAATTTGGTTCTGGTATTGACAGTTTCATAAAGTGAATAGGAATAGATCGTGCTGAAATAGGGAAGATTGAGTAAAGAAGGAGATGAATAAGACTGAAGAGGAGTAAGAAGCATGTGAAGTGCCTGACAAAAGAGTTCATCAAGGAAGTAGGTGGCGAGGTCTAAGAACCATAGGCCCGAACCTTTGAGAAGGAGGAAATGTCTTTTATATGCTGTGACGTTTATCACTTCATTTAGAGTGACCTTTTTGTGTAAATTCCCTCGTGTTAGTTCTTGGGTCAAAAATGATGGGCCAATGGTGTTTGGCCAATCTTATTTACCTGTTGCTTCTTGTGTGCCTCTTATTAACCTTGGAATATGTTAGTCTCATCTCTAGTCATTATGTTTTTATTCAAATATGTTCTCCTTAAGTTTTGAAAGATGATCTCTTTTTAAGATTCCTGATTAAAATATCTTACAGTTTCTGGGGCATAATATCCCTTATTTCTTTCATTCTTCTATCTCCCTTCCTTTTGGGCTGCCTTTTCTCCTTCACTGGGCATGAACTTGTAGCTCTAGGAGCGTCTCCTCAAGACTTTCACCACTTTTTGCTGCACTAAGGTTTGGGTAATCTCTCCAGTTTTGTACTGCATGCAAGCCATCTATCTGCTCAACACTCTCTCAAAAGATCCCTGGAGAAGTCTTCTCATCTTACAAAAGCAACTTAATTAAATGTCTTTAAAAGGGAATGCCACACCATGATATATCTCAAAACAAGAAACTTGATCAAAGGTGATCTTAGGATTGTAAAGTCTGAAATTATTATGCGATAGCTTTAGGTTGCAAGTCAACAGGACAGGGAATGGTGAGAATTTAGTGAGCTGTTGTTCACATGTCACCATATCAGTAAGGCCTTTCTTGGTATGAGCATATCTGTATATATCTATCTCTTTATATATATATATATGTATATACACAAATAGATAGGTTCATCTCAATATACTCCATAATTCATAGCACTTTGTACCACCTGACTTATTTTCAGATGGTTTATTTATTTATTAATTATTAATCACTTTATTGGGGAACTTGCATAAATCTTATAACAATTCATCATCATTCAATGGTATTAAGAACACTTGTACATATGTTACCATCAACATTTCCAGAAGTTTCTCTTTTTGCTTGAGCCTTTGGCACCAGTTCTTCATGTCCCCCCTCTCTTCTCCTGCCCTCCCCTTCCCTCTCCTTTCCTCCTACCTTTGTGAATCCTTAATCACTTACATATTATTGTTGTTATTTCGTGTCTTACACAGTCCATTCTCTACATTTATCCACATTTCTGTTATTTGTTCCCCTGAGGGTGGGCTAGATAGTCAACTTTGTGATGGGTTCTTCTTTCTCCCCATCCCCCCCTCCCAACCATCCCCCTAACCTCATGATATTGCTTCTACTCCCACTACTGTTCCTGAGGGCTTTATCTGTCCTGAATTCCATGTGTTGAGTGCTGTTATCTATACCAATGTGTGCTCTCTGGTCTAAGTGGATTTGTAAGTTAGAACTGTGTCACGGTAATGGGGAGAGGGAAACATTCAGGAACTAGAGGAATAATATGTGTTTCCTTGGTGCTATGCTGCCTTCTGGTTGAATTGCTTGTTCCTTATAATCCTTCTGAAGGGGGATGTCCAATAGTCTACAGATGGACTTTGGATGTCCATTCCAAACCCCCTCAGTCACATCGATATAATTGCTTGTATTGGATCTTTGATACTGGATACCTGATCCCATGGACACCTCATGGTCACGCTGGCTGGTGTACTCCTTCTGTGTGGCCTATTTGCTTCTCTGCTAGATGACTGCTTGTTTATCTTTTGATATTCATGCACCATCAGCTTTGTTCACCACATTTGCTTAAGCACTCATTTTGTCTTCAGTGAGAGTGTCAGGATGGTGAGCATCAAAGAGTTCCAGGTTATTAGAACAAGTAGGGAGGTCTTGAGTAGGCACCCAAAGTTCATCTGCTATCTTGATTCTTAACAAACACATATATCTTTATCCTTTTCCTTAAAAAATAATATATTTACATACATACATGCTTATACCTATACCTTTATCAATAGCTTTTGCTTCCTATTTCTTTCCTCTATTTCCTTTTACCTTCCTCCTGTCTCACTATCATGCTCACCTTCCACTCTGCTTTCAATAATTCCTCTTGGATATATTGCACTTGATCAAACCCCTCCAGGCCTCTTCACCATCATTTTCAGATTTCTTACTGTTCCCTCATCTATGAGTTTGTTGACTCCCCTCACCACGCACCCCCCCCCACTCACCCCCTTTATGTCTCCCATATCCCTCTGAGACTGCTGTTCCATTTTTTCCCCTTGTGATTGTTTATCCTGTTATCCTGTTATCTTTTATAGACATTCTTAGGGCAAAAGGAAAAACAAAAAACAAAACAAAACAAAAGATAGGTAGTTCCAGATCTGTCTGCTGACTCATAACTCTTTTTGATACAGGTTTGTTGAGGTGCCAAACCCTGTCAAATGTTTATTTTCATTATCAATCAGAGACTTGCTTACTTTGCTCTCTTGCTGCCCTATTGCACTCCCTTCACGTTTCACCCCGCTATGCATGGGGCAGACCAGTGTCTTCAGATGCGATATTTTTTGATAGCAAGGCACCATCAGCTTTCTTCACCACATTTGCTTATGCACCTGCTTTGTCTTTAGCAATCATGTCAGGATGAGTGTCATGGAATGCCAGTTTAGTAGAACAATGTGCTCCTGCACTTGAGGGAGTACTTAAGTAGAGGTCCAATATTCACCTGCTACCTTAATACTAAACCTAAAAATATATGCACATAGATCTATTTCCCCATCATTATATATAAATATATTTGCATTTGTACATGCCTGTATTTGGACCTGTATAAATGCCCTTTGCCTCCTAGTTCCTTTCTCTACTTCCTTTTACTTTCCTTTTGTTCCACTATCATGTTCAGTCTTCATTTGGTTTTCCGTCATTTCTCTTGGTTATGTCACCCTTGATCAAGCCCTACTAGGCTTCACCCTCCTTGCCATTGATTTTAAATCATTTACTTTCCCCCTATTCCTGCAGTTGTTAACACCCACTTCCTTTTCCCTCTCCCACCTCCATCCCCCTCCACAGAGCCCTTGGTCCTGTTCTTTTCTCTACTAGATTGTTTATCCCACCTATCTTATCTAGCTAGACATGCAGAGACAATCATATGTACAAGTGAGAGCAAAACAAAGCAAGAGAAGAAAACAAAGCAGCAACAATAGCAAAACCAGCAACAAAACCAAGAAAAACCTCTGAACAGTTCAAGGTCTGTTTGTTGACCTTTAGGAGTATTTTCTGGTTGAGTTTGATTGGGTGCCACGCCCTGACCAAAAGTCTATTATTTGGTATTTCCTGGGGATTTTAACGCTCGACTTCCCTTGCTGCTCTGCTGCTCACTGTTAGTGCTTCACCGCAGTGTGGGGGCGTCAGGGTGCAATTCCCACACGGTGTCTCCGGTGCTGTCCTCTCTTGCTCTATGGCAAAGTAAGAGATGTTAAATCTCATGGTGAGTCTGGCCCTGTGGGCCTCTCTGTACTTTGGCTGCTCTTAGCAGGAATATCATCCTCAGGGATTGGTGGACCAAGATGTCCCTCACTTTTCCCCTTTCCTTAAAACAAGAACGACAAAACAACAACAACAAAAATAAAACCCCACCCAAAAATTGTATGTGTGAGTTATTTTGTTTTACTTTATAGATGATTTTCTGACTGCATTTTTACCAGCTTGTGGATTTTTTCCCCTGATTTTTAATATCAAAGAATTCCTTAGAAAATTTCTTTAGGGGGTGTATGTGTGTTTCTTCATTAAACAGGCTATTCTTGTTTGTTACCACATTGTTTTCTCATTTTTCTATTTCGATATATTCTACTTCCTTATTTTTAGGACTTGTGTCATCCCATCTGTTTGGTATGCACTGGCACTTTCCTCCTGCTTTGCTTATTGCTTTCATTTTGGAAACGTCCCTCAGTTATTAGTGTCCCTGCTTTAGCAGTCCATTCCCATTTAAGGGAGAACGTGGCACAATACAGTGAACAACTATGTCTTGAACATTTGAGGGTCCAGCTTTCATGGCGGAAGGATCTGCAGGGGACCAATTTGCTTTATTTGGGGCATTCCTAGTTGTCAGTAGAAAGATTTATTCATACGTTTTTTTCTAAGATCATGTGAAGAAACATTCAATCTTGTATCTGGGAGGACCAACCTGGCTGCAGGAGTTCAGTGGGGCAGAAAGAGGTCGGGGGAGAACAAGTGCTTTTCATGTGCAGACTTTTCATGCAGACTTTCTTCAACCTTTTGTTTCATTTGGTCTTTATTGTACCTGATGTACCGCAGTCCCACACCTTATCCTTTTTATTCTTCAAGGACAAAACTGAAAGCTTCTGTGTAAAGTGCATTGGAACACTGGTGTCAGAGCATCATCAAATCTCATGGAAAGGAGAAATACTGAAGGGTTGCAGGTTCTGTATACAGATGGTCAACGTGTCTCCAGTGTTGATTCCTGTTCTAGTTCCATTCTCTTCGGTATTTGCTGTGACTACTCTCTCAGGAGCCCACTGGTTTGGTTCTTGGAAATGTCTTCTTGGATCCATTTTCATTCCACTAAATCAGTTCCTGCTCTCTGAATCTGAAGAAAGCTCTTCCCTGCTATCATCTATACTTCTGTTCTCTTTATCCATGTACGTTCAAGTATATTGTACTTCAAATACTTATATTCGACTTTGAAGAGGAGTCTTGACTGGTTGTAACACACACAATATATTCAAGTTACATTTGAAATTGCCCAAAAGGATCTTGGGAACTTTTAAAAGAAGCTCCACTAAATTATGGCTAGTGAAAGGGAACTATTTACTCCATGTCAGGTGCTCTGCAGAGCACTTAATCCTACCTCAGAGTTAGGCTGCCTTAACCCCATTTTACTGTGAGAAAACAAATTATTGTAAAGGTAAAGAAAACCTTTGAGCACATCAAAGAAAGAAATCAGCTTTATTTACAATTTTGTACTTTTTCTTCTCTACACTACTGGGTTTCCCAACTCCTAGTCCAGGATTGGCCTAATTTCAGCACTATAGGTCCTGTACTCTGGGAAGCCCCTGAGTAAAAGGAAAACCAGAGGGTTTTTGAACTCACCAGTGGGTTTTCTTTTCTTTTTCTTTTACTACAACTGTCTGGGTCTTACCAGCCGCCCCCACCCCCTGCCCCCCAACTCAATTTAATGACTTTGCGGTGAATCCTTTTACCAATATTTGAATATAATGTGCAAGTAAGGCCATGAGCTACCTTATGTCATGTTGCTAACCAGGAAGTTAATAAACTGTATTCCATCATCTTTCAGTCCTCAAAGGAGACCCGGAGATCCACAGCATTATATGTCAGGCTTCTAATCTAATCACAAAGTCAGGAGTTTGAACTCCCCATCTGCTCCTTGAGAGAAAGATGAGGCTTTCAATTCAGTCAACACTGATAGTCTCAGAACCCTACAGGGGCAGTTCTACTCTGGCTATGGAGTCACAATGAATTGGCATTGATGTGATGATTTTTGATTTTTCACTCTTCAGCTGGTTTGCAAGCCACTAGATCAAGTTTGTTAGTACAAACCACATAAGAAAAGGGTAGTTCTTAGAAAGAAATTGCTGTATTTTGTAAATGGTTTATTAGTCCTCAGTCATGGTCATTTTTTTGTGGAATGCATATGATTCTTTTGTTGCTGTCACTGCTCTGTGAAGTTGAAAGTGCTGTGGAATCTAGTTCTTGTCTTACCAAGAAACGATTACTTTTGGAAAACATAGGACATTGCAAGGGAACTTTATTTGGAATCGCCTAGGTATTTTTGCCCAGCTCCTATACCGAGCATTTTTTAAGCATCTTGCCCCCTGCCACCACCACTGCCCCCAAACCCCACCAATCCAAGGTTCTCAGGAATGCTCATGGTGGGGGGCCTAGGGGCTTTGGGAAAATGTAGCTGCAAGTTGCTGTCATGGACTCTGAGCATGCTGTGTCCAAATCTCCACCTTTGTTCATTGGCAATAGCAATCGCAATGCTATGTGACAGAGTATAAGTACTCTTGTGGTTTTCAAGGGGTTGGGTGGCACAATGGTTCAGCTAATCCCAAGGTTGGTGGTTAAAACCCATCAACTGTTCCATGGGAGAAAGATGAGATTTGATTCTGTGAAGATCTAGAGTCTAAGATCTACAGGACAGTTCTACTCTGTCTTTTTTTTTTGGGGGGGGGGGCTCACTGCTCTCCGGCGGTGGGAGTAGGAGGCCCAGCCCCACTGCTGGAATTGAACCTCCGTCCCAGTGGGCCGCAGTCCCGCGCACAACCACTATGCCACTGGGGCTCAGCCCTCGACTCTGTCTTATACGTTCACTAAGAACTGGAGTTGACTTGATGTCACTGGGTTTGCTTTTTGCATGGACTCTTTATGAGAGTAGAGCAATAGAAAACCCTTTCACATAGATGCTACCGAATGGGTTGAACTGGCAATCCTTCAGTTAGCATTGAAAGCTTAACTCTTGTGACACCACAAGGCCTAGGGATCTTAACTCAACATTTAAAATCCATTGATATATCCTAGAGATCTTGTTCAGATGTTGATTGTGATTCACTCGTGTGGCACGGTAGTACAAGCTTAACATATCTAACCACTTCCAGATGGTGCTAATTTTACTGGTCTAGGCACCAAAGTCTCATTAACTTTATATGGATCACAGGCTCCTCATCCTAGTGGAAACTACAAAGGCAGATGATTGACACAATAAAAACACAGGCCTGTGCTTATTGACTGTGTCTGCATACCAGGTAAGGTAAATGAGGACAGGTCTTTAATTCAACATCATATTGAATGGATCTTAAAAAGGGGTAGCAGTATCATCAGCATTTCCTGGGAGGATAGTTAACAATGCAAATTCCTGGGTTTTACCTCAGACTTAGAAATCTGAAACTCTGGGGATGGGACCCAGCCATCTTAATTATAACCTTCCTTCGAAGTTTGCAAAACCACTGCTTTAGAAGTGGAAGTTTTTTCAGCTATAAAAATGCTTGTGCAGCTGAGAGAATGGCATAAGCTGAAAAGGCAACCTAGGAAACAGAAGAAAAAGGAGTGTGGAAGGCTTGGAAGCATCCTTACAGTTTCTAGTTTCACATCTAAATTTGGGGTAAGGCAGGGATACTCTGGGGAGACAGAATTACTGTTGCAGGTGTGGATACACTATATAATTAAATATTTTTCTATCTGTCCATGTGTTCCACTTCGATGGAGGGCAATGAGATCAAGAGTGCTATATGTAAATATATTTATATATGACAATGGGAAATAGCTCCATGTGCATACATTTATAGGCCTAATATTAAGGTAGCAGGTGGATATTGGGCCTCTACTTAAGTACTCCCTCAAGTGTAAGAACACTTTGTTCTATTAGACTGGCATTTCATGACACTCATCTTCTTGACATGATCATTGAAGACAAAGCAGGTTCATAAACAAAGGGGGCGAAGAACACTCATGGTGTCCTACTGTCAAAAGATATCTCATCTGGTATCTTTAAAGTTTCAAGGTAAACAAGTGGCCATCTAGCTGAGAAGCAACAAAGGCCACATGGAAGAAGCACACCAGCTCGTGTGATCACAAGGTGTCAACAGTATCAGATGCCAGGCAACAAAGAACAAAAAATCATATCGTTGTGAATTTGGGGGGGAGTACAGAGTAAAAACCCAAAGCCCTTCTGTAGGCAATTGGGCATCCCCTTACAGAAGGGTCGTGGGGAGGAGATGAGCCAGTCAGGGTGCAGCATAGGACTGATGAAACACACAAGTTTCCTCTAGTTCTCTAATACTTCCCCCACCCCTACCCCCACCTGCCCACCCCCACTATCCCCTTACAGAAGGGTCGTGGGGAGGAGATGAGCCAGTCAGGGTGCAGCATAGGACTGATGAAACACACAAGTTTCCTCTAGTTCTCTAATACTTCCCCCACCCCTACCCCCACCTGCCCACCCCCACTATCATGACCCCAATTCTACCTTATAAATCTGGCTATATCAGAGGATGTACACTGGTATAGATAGGAGCTGGAAACACAGCAAATACAGGACAGATAAAAACCCTCAGAACCAAATATGAGACTAGCAATACCAGGCGGGGAAGGGGAAGGTGGGGGAGAAAAAAGGAACAAATCACAATGTCCAGGAGGATAGAGAACAGAAAAGTGGGTGAAGGGAGACATTGGACAGTGTAAGACGTAGGAAAATAATAATTTATAAATTAACCAGGGCTCATTAGGTGGGGAGGGAGGGAAAAATGAGGAGCTGATATCAAGGGCTCAAGTAGAAAGGAAGTGTTTTGAAAATGATGATGGCAATAGATGTACATATGTGCTGGACACCATGGATGGATGGATGGATGGATGGATTGTGCTGAGTTGTATGAGCCCTGAATAAAATGATTTTTAAAAAATGATCAGGAGTACTGTATAGACCTGAGATCCCACCACAACTTTCTTGTTAAAGTGAACAAAATTCAGTCTACCAGAGTAAATAATAATAGTCTATTCAAAGAAACAAAATAAAGAAAAAAATGAAGGCCAGTTGCACTTGAAGCCAGTTCTCCTGTTGGATTTTTTCCAAGGTGGTATCATCTCCTATATCTTAGTTTTAACGAATAAATACAAAAAGTATGTAACCATAGCAAGAAAATTAAAACTAAAAAATATTACATTAAAATCAGCCATAATCATATCCTTCAAATTTATAGCCATGTCAATTTATTATGCATATTTTAAAACAAATTAAATTGATGAAGAGTGGCATCTCATTGATTTAGTTGCCATTATTTTCAATTTGAGAATGTCTATTATTAAAATAGTGTATAGCATCAAAAGTTGATATATTTTAGAATTATATGATAATCATTTAAAGTTTTTTTTAATCCAATTTTTTGGGTATAGATAGCTTTTATCATAGTGGGTGATGGAAAATCACTCAGTTCTTAAAACTAGATTAAGATAATTTATTTGAAAAAGGAGAAAAAAGATACACTTGCTTTTTTTTTGCAAGGAGACAGCAGGGAATATAAATAATAACTGTCGACTTCAACTTCTAGCAAAGACAGATAAGCCAGGGAACAAAGAAATTATAAAGCAGCTGTTTGATTTGTCCATCTTTGTTTAAGGTCACAGAGTGGATGTGATAGAGGTGGGGAATGGGTTCTATCGGTTAATTGGATATGGAAGCATACTGTGATTCATTTTAGGAGCTATTTAAGGAGATTTTTAATCATAAGATTGCTGCGAGTTGCAATCGAGTTGATGGCAGTGAGTTGGATTGACTTTGAATCAATCAGTCACATCACCTTCAGGGGGAATCGTTGGAAGATTTTTAAACAGCTTTGACTAGATGTCTTGGGAATTTATGAAAACCTCTCTTGGTACCAGCATCTCATTTCCTCAAAATGTTCTAAGTGGTGTATGAAGGTTTACACAAGGCAAGATCCAAAACCTTTCCAAAATTCTATTTATTACTTCCTTGTCCTGGAGAAATACTTACTAGGTCTACTTTATGTGAAAGACCATGGTGTCCAGAGTCCCTACCACAGACATCTTTTTTTTTTTTTTGGAGCATCACTGCCCTCAGGTGGTGGGAGTAAGAGGCCCAGCCTTTGCTCCGTGGAGCTGGAATCGAACCTCCATCCCAGTGGGCCGCAGTCCCACGCACAACTACTACGCCACCGGGACTCAGCCACATCTTTTTTTCCCCCCCACATTCAGGCTTGACCATTGTGATGAAGCAAAACGCCTATATATGACTCTTCCATCGATGTCTTTATAACTCCCATTAAAAGACTGGGTGAGACCATGCAATCAGGGTGGCACACTGTGAGAAAGATTGGTCAGTTTGGGCATTCCTCTGGGTATGATAGCCATCTCAGATGCCCAATGAGGGAATCCAGTGATAATCACGCAAGAAAAACCACCACTAGAGAATGTAGGAGATCCCTGCTGGAAGTCTCAGAGGCACTAGTGTCCCCAGGGCCTCATGCTGAGACCAGGAGCAAAAGCAGAATAGCAATGCTGAGAAGGTGAGGTGAGGTGAAGCAATGGGCTCTCTGGCTCAGGGAACAAGACTGAAGCCAAAGGACCATGTACTGCAAAGGGACTAGAAAGACTTGGCTGCTGGCTGGGAAGTGCTGCTATGAATAAAAAGATGTCTCTTCAATGTTTTCTCCTAGCCTGTGAATAAACACCTGGATCAGCAATTGTCACTGAGTTCTGGGGCCATTGAAACTGGTTATTGGACCCAGCAGAGAGGGAGAGTGCAGTGGGAACGGTAGTTGCTATTAGAATGGGGTAAAGAATGCAATTTGACCTCTGCCTTGTGGTAGTCTTTGGCTCGTTGGACTTGAGTCTTCTTCTCGTGTGCAGTTGGAGTAGGTCAGATGTGACCTTCACACCATTTATTCCACCATATGGAGGAGCGACTCATAGCTTTTATGGCTTCTAACAATTAACACCGCTAGGCAACAGGAGATTGTGGGGGCGTTGACTCTGCATCTAAGCAAGCAAGCAAGAATTCTCTGACAGACCCACCGGGGAAAGAACAATATAATGTAGCCAGAGCTGAGTTTAATTCAGTCATTCAGCTTGGGTCAAAAAGACTTTACAGATTTCTTCTTTACCTCCTCAAGGCCGATGGATGCATAGGCACTTATGTACCTTGAAATTTTTCTGAAGTCTATGCAGTTTTTAAATCAGATAGACCAGTATTTGAGTGATTATGCCATTTGTTGTTTGTGCAAATTTGGAAAAATCACTTAAACTTATTAATCCTCTATAAAATGCACTGCTAAGGATGCATTACTGTGTGTGGTTTGCATCCACTGGTAGTAAGAACCAGTGAGAATCTAATATTAACTCTTTAGACACTTAGATGACCAGTTACGTGCCTTTGTACATGGAGCCTTGGGAGTGTAGTGGTTATGCGTTGGGCTGCAAACCACAGGGTCAATAGTTTGAAACCACGACCAAGCTCAAGAAGAAAGTTAAGGCTTTCTACTCCTATACCGAGTTGCAGTCTTGGAAACTCAGAGGGCCAGTTCTACCCTGGTCTCTAGTGTCACCATGAGTCACAATTGGCTCAATAGCAGTCAGTCTGGTTTTGAGTTCATGTAAGTAGTGCCACAGTGAACATTTTTGTTTTACTAACTATTCTAGGGAGGAGAACACCGATGCACATTGTCTCTATTCTACACACTAGTGCAATCCTTTAAAATTCTGATAGATATTAGGAGAGTCCTACTAAGAAATTAATATCAATTTATATTTCAATAACATGCATAGAGCTCACTGTTCTAGGCTAACATTGAAAAAAACGTTGGGTCTTTAGTCTTTGCCAGGTAATTGAAAAGATTCTATTATTTTATGCTGATTTGTATTTCAAATGCAATACCTTTTTCTTCTTTTGCAAATGTTTGTTTATGGTTGTTAGCCATTTGGTAGTACTCTGTTAGTGTGAGAGCTGTTTAAATGAACTATCAAACAAAAACAAAAACTTATGCAAGGCATCCACAAAAAAAGGGGGGTGAATGGAATTGAAAAATAGTGAGAATTTTTCCACAAACTTTTTGAAGACTTCTTGTATAGGATACATATTCTTGTATAGAATATTATGCATATATATCATCTGTATGTTACATGCCAAACTTACATGTCTGCTTTGCCTTTGTAGTGCTTTTTAAAACATTTATTCATCCTACCTTTTATGCCATCGAAACTGTGGGACTATTTTTAAGTTTTTCTCTAATATTTGTTGTCCTGCTATTTTTTCACAGAAGAGGCATTATTAATATTTATGCTGGTGTCTTGATGAAGAGATCTTTATTTTTTGCATGAGTCTAAATTCTTGGAGCGTTCAGTTCAGCTTGAAGAGGAGACTTGGTTCTGATCCGTTTCTTACCAGAAGGAGAGACCGAGCTAAAGTGTTTTTCAAATTCTAGCTGTGAGGTCCTTCAGGTCCTTCTGGATTACAAAGGTGGGTTACCGGACAGATGTCAGTTGGCAAATCTCACAGCAGCTTATAAGTAACTGGTGTGTTTTTTAGAATTCAAGACATATCATTTCCTGTATCCGAGCACACTTAATCCAAAAGCATTTCAGAAACACTTTGATGTAAGGAAATGCTGATTTGTTGACAGCCACGGGGAGCTGGCTGCTTTACGGGTGAAATACAACAGTTAAATTAAACGGGACTGTCGGCTGAAAAGGTGGGTACCAAGAAAGACGCCTTGATCTTCATCGCCAATTTTAGGGCAAAAGATTCCCTGTGAAATATGCCCCCGAAGGCCCAATTCACAGGGAAATAGTAACTGTCCACGCCACCGCTTTTATCTGCTATCTTTTGTTGGCCATGTGGAGATGCCAATGAAAGTCTTTGGATCCCCTGTCATGACAGACTATTCTTAGACTCGGTTCTTTTTAACTGCAGTGTCGGACTTGTTGGAACATTGGTGGTTTCTTTCTATTGCTCGGTCCATCGAGGTATCCAGCACTGCACGGTCCTCTTGTTATTTAAAGCTACATTAAGACATCATGTTAACTTTTCCTCCCTTCACTACTCTCCAAATATCCATCCCCCTACTCCCTATCCGCTGAGGTATGCTTTTGTGGATGGAGATTAGGATTCTAGGGGCAACCCTTCCTATGAGAGTAGTCTCTCAAAGTAATATCCATTTTCCTGAATTCACTCTATTTAAAACGTTAGCATCTGATACTTCCTATTTGACGTAGTCACCAAGATGAACATTATTAAGTTTCTCTTAACTTTTAAGTGCTTTCATGCAAGGCACAGCTAGTCTTGGATGTGGAAAGCTTTGTTTAAAAATATGCATTCTGGGAAGCTGCAAGAAAAGCAAATCAAAGTAAACAATATTTCTCTTGTCTATAGAGATGCACAAAAACTCTTGACAATGGTTGTCGAGCCCAAGGAAAGACAAATCATACTATCATGACTAAGCAAAGCTGACTAATAAGCAGGAACACCAAGTTCAGTGCTGCTAAAAATAAGTGCCGTACTTGAGGTTCTTGTAGCTTGCAAGTTATTAAAGCCAAACCATTACCTTTTATTATCTGCTCAATATACTGCATTAGGGCTTGTGGTAAGAGTGGATATATTTTACAGTTTCATAAATTCGTCTGGTTTTATTTGTCAATATTTACTATTTTGAGATGCAATATTTTTATTAGCCTGCTGCAATTAGCTTTCAACAGGGTACTTAAATTACAATCTCTGCTGTAATAAAATATGGAAGAGTTTATAGTGTCTGCTTACTCTCTGCATTATGTTTACTCAATGTTTAAATGTATGACCTCTATAGATTACTTAAAGAAGATAAAAGGTGGCTCACACTATAGCTAATGGATATGATTATGTGGATAACAACACATTTTTGTATTTGATATACAATTTGGCATAAGGATTATTTGTTTCTACTGGTTATAGGCTTCTGAATTCTTAGCCTTCATTAACCAGGAATTATAGACTTATACAGGGGAGAGAGAAGAAAAAAAATCAATGCATAACAATGACCACTCTGAGTTAGACCAGGGGGCAGCCAACTAAAGGCTGAGACCCAAATTGCCTGCTCTCCGTTTTGTAAAGGAAGTTGAACTTGAACACCGCCACATCTGATTGTTCCTGTGTTGGCTTTGGATGCTTCTATGCTGCCCTGAAAAGGGTGAGCAATGTTGACGAGACCTTATGATCTACAAAACAAAAAATATTTACTATCTGAACCTACTAAAAAACCCCAAAATACTCCAGTCATACAGATTTACCACTTCTTTGAAGTGCAGTTCACTTAATTACCAAAAATGATATTTCTAATGTGCTGATTTTCATCCTTTATAAGCATATTCATATTTCTTCATGTATTTTTCAGTAGATAGTACATTTGTATGATGGAAAAATCTATATTTAAAAGAATATAAAATGAAACTTAAGGCATTCTTTTATCTTCTTGATTTCAAAAATTCTTCTGAAAGCTATATAGCCATTTGTTTCATGTATCCCATGAGAAATATTCTACCTATATAATATTGTATAATAATAACTCTTTTGAGGGGACTTCAAGAAGTTCATGGGAAAATACAATAATCTGTAATCCCATTTTCCCATAAATAATTTGAATCTACTTATACTTTAACAGATGGATACATCCAGATTCTTCTCTGTGATTTCCATTCTTTTTCTTCTTAAAAAAATTAATACCAGATCTTGGAGATTGTTCCATAAACAGATATGTAGAATTGCTTTTTATTTTTAACAACTAATGCTATTCTATTATATTGCGATATTTTATTTAGCACCCTACTAACAGACATCTTTGCTTCCACCATTTTTATGTTATAAAGGTATACAATTTTTGTATATACTGTATCTTTTTAATGCACTTGTCCAAATATCACCATCAGTTCACTTCCTAGTAACAAATTCCACACTTTGAGGAGATTCATGCTTGAATATTTTAACTCATGTTACCAAATTGAAAGAGTATGATTTGTCACCCCGCGTACACACAATTAGAGGGCCTGTTTGCACATACATAGGCCAATGTTTTAGTCTGGATAGACTAGAGGTCTATCAGAGACATGCATATAGGTATAAGGAAAGGGTTTATATACAAAAGAAATGTGACACTAAGAAGGCATCCCAATCCAGTCCAATGTTAACCCATATGCCTGAAGTCAGTCTATAAAGTCTGCTTCCGACTCAGGAAGTCACAGGTCAGTGGGTGCAGAATTCTGGCGCTGGCAGGGGTCTCCCCATGGCTCCTCCCTTCCAGGGCTCAGGTCCATCAACAGCATGCCACTCCAGCTTCAGAGGTCTGTCTTCATCAGGGCAAAGCCGAGTGGTCTCTCCGCTGGCTCCTCCAGCTTCTCAGAGGCTGCATCTTGTGTTGCCTGTGGTTAATTATCTCTGAAACTAACTCCCAACAACTGGGGAAGATAGCTTCTCATCTTCAGGAGGGAAATACCGCGAGATTTCCCAGGAATCTCAGGTGAAAGCCATGCCCACACAGAGGCCTCATCAGCTACTCAATGGCTTTCTCCTGATTAACAGGCTAGACTCCACCTCTATATTTCAATTATCAAATTAACATAAGCAGATGACTACCACAGGCAACATCATCTACTTGCAAACTTTCTGAGAGTTCCTGTTGATTGGAGGCATGTGTTTCATTGTATCTTAAATTTGAATTTGTTATTAGGTCAGGCTTAGCCTATTTTAATATATGCACAAGCTATTCGAATTTCATTTTAGGGGGAACAATTTATGTTGCTTAATTTATTATTGTTTAAATGTTTTTTTCCAGCTACTTTCCTCTTCCTTTCAACTCTGGTTATTACTCATTAGTATATATTTGTTATGTATACTTTGGTAGAAGTGGAGGGGTTGGTCATTTTTATCTCTGAACTTGTGAACTAGGCGCATATTATTGCTTACTATAATATTTTTACATTTGTAAAACATGTAACCTTTTTATTAGAGATACATAATTTGGAAAAAGTGTTCGCACTCTACGAATGGGCCCCAGGGGTTGTTAGCCATTGTCAAGCTGGTTCTGACTCACAGTGAACCTACGTACAACACAATGAAATGCCCGCCAGGCCTGCACCCTCTGCCCAATGGACTGTTCTTCTGTTTGAGCTCATCGCCACAGCTGCTATGTTAATCCATTTTGTGAAAGGCCCGCCTGTTCTTGACAGCCCTCTACTTTACCAAGCTTACTAGAGACAGGACGATCAGCCCCGCCAGCAACTTGAAGAGAGAAGACATGGCAATGTCTACCTTCACAAAGTGTGGCCTAGGAAATGATTAGGGCGGTTCTTCTTTGTCCTCTCAGTTTACTGTCAGAATGGGACCATTCCTGAATAACAAGGCTTGCATACCATACTCAGTCATTTAACTCTTCATGACAAAAGTAGGATGTATGACTTCAGTGAACACTCAGATGTAATCTGACATCTTTTGTATGGTCTTCAGGACTCCTGAAGGCATAAAGACTAAGTGCTGGCTTCAAAACTAAAAGTTGGAACTTTCAGTGCTCTGGATACTGCACTGTATGGGAAAAAGAAGTATCAGTCTGCTTCCATAAAGATTGCAGCTTGGAAATGACATGGGAAACATTTTACCCTTTTTTGAAAAAATCATTTTATTGGGAACCCATACAACTCCATCAATCCATCCATTGTATGCAAAGCACATTTGTACATTTGTTGCCATTATCATTCTCAAAACCTTTTCTTATTAAGGTCTCAATTGGTGGAACCAATTCAATGGATATGGGTGTGTTTAAGTACATATATATAACTTATAAAACATCTTATATAGTTACAAAATCTCATATAACTATAAAATGCAATGTATTAAATCTAATGGATTTAAATTATATGCATTTAAATTGATGTAAATTTAATACATATCCATTCGTGCATAGATTGAATCTCAGAAACTCAATGAAGGAGTTCTACTCTGTCCTAGAGGGTACCTACATGTTGAAATTGATACCTTAAGCAGTGTATTCAGCCTGGACAAATGTTACCTTCTGTATGTAGGCAGCGAATTCTCAATGGAAGCAATATCATCCTCAGAGGGGTGGAATTTGATTATTGTGCAATCAAAATTCTTACTCTTCTTAATATATGGAACACATAGATATGAAGACTATACTGTCTTCGTATAGCTTGCAAAGTTAATACTATCTGTGGTAATAACTTTCATTGGGTGGATGATGATTAGGAAAACAATTGTTTTAAAAGCCTCCTAAACCACCACTCCCTAGTCAGTTTGTCCTACTGTAGTGACTTGGGTACTGCTGTGATATTAGGAGCTATGCCAATTGCATTTCAAATACCAGCATGATCTCTATCGTCCACAGATTTCAGTAGAGCTTCTAGACTCAGACAAAATATCTTCTCATGACACTCATTCATGATGATACTCATTATGTTGAACAAAGAATCCAGGAACCTGATTTATTGACAGAAAGTACAACAGCCTGTGCTATGCAGATGATGCAACCTTGCTTGCTGAGTCACTAGCCGATGAAGACTAACGACTCCAGATTTGCTTATGGATTGCAATCTATTTTAACAAAGACAAAAATCCTCATCACTGGAACAAAAGACACTATTAGAGTAAATGGGGAAAAGTTGTCAAGGATTTATTTTACTTGGATCCACTATCAGCACTCATGGAAGCAGCAGTCAAAAAATATCCAACAAAACACGGCATTGGGAAAATCTGCCCCACACAGACCATTTAAACATGTTAAAGAGAAAGTATATTAAGGTGACAAGGACACAAGCTATGAGATTGTCAATCACCTCATAGGCTTGTGAAAGCAGGACACTGAATAAGGAGACCCTGTCAGTGATGGCATTGGTAAAGAAAGTGGAAAGTTGTGATAGACTGCCAGATGAACAAATATATCTAATTTGGATGATGTACAGCCAAAATATTCCTCAGAGGTGAATCTGATATTAATTTGTCTCTTGTACTCTGGACTTATTTCCAACAGAGATCAATGCTTGGAGATGGACTTGATAAAACATAGAGCTGGTGAAATAAAGACTCTTCACACGGTGGCTGCTACAATGGGCTCGAACATAACAATTTGGAGGTTGGTGCAGGACTGGTCAATAGTCCTGTTTTATAAAAGGTGGTTCCAACTTGGAAACCATTCAGCAGCACATAACAATATCAAAAATTGAAAAAGGGCTGGGAAATAGATCTAGGTGAAGGGAAAAATCAGCATTTCTGATGGTTTAAAGAGGGAGATCTCACTTTACACCTTGCTTCTTCTGGGGACTGGTATAATTAAACTTTATGAAAATGGTTTGGATGTAAGCAAACATTTAAAAATTTGATTGATTAATCTCATTGCTACTAAACATTTTAGACTAAAGAAAAGCAAAGTGAAACAGGAAGTCCACCCTTTCTCCCACACTTTACCCTTACCCTTCTGGTAACACTAATCTCATTATTGGTCCTGAGGGGTTTATCTGTCCTGGGTTCCCTGTATTTCCATCTCTTATCTGTACTAATGTATATCCTCTCATCTAATCTGATTTCTGAGGTAGACTTGGGATCACGACAATGGGCGGTGGGGAGGGCCGGAAGCATTAAAGGATGAGAGGAAAGTTGTATGTTTCATTGGTGGTATACTGCATCCTGCCTGGCTCATCTCCTTCCAGACATCCTTCTGTAAGGGAATGTTCATTTGCTTACAGATGGGCATGGGGTCTTCCCCCTGCACTGCCCCTCACTCACAATTGTATGACTTTTTGTTCTTTCATGCCTGATACCTGATCCTATTGACACCTCATGATCACATAAGCTGGTGTGCTTCTTCCATGTAAGTTTTGTTGCTTCTCAGCTAGATAGCTGCTTGTTTATCTTGAAGCTTTAAGACCCCAGATGCTATATCTTTTGATAGTGAGGCACCATCAGCTTTCTTCACCACATTTGCTTATGCACCCACTTTGTCTTCAGTGATTGTGTCAGGAAGGTGAGTATCCTAAAATGCCAGTTTAATAGAACAAAGTGTTCTTGCATTAAGGGAGTATTTGATTAGTGCCCCAATGTCTGTTTGCTACCTTAATACTAAGCATATACTTAATACTAATACAAATCTACATATGCACATAGATTTATTTCCTCATAGTCATGTGTAAATATATTTAAATATGTACATGCCTGTATTTAGACCTATATAAATGCCCTTTGCCTCCTACTTCTTTCCTCTATTACATGCTCTTCTCAAAATTGTGATTCCTGAAGAACAATATGATAGAGTCTCCATATGAATGTATCATTGATCTTCATAATGAATGTCCCACATTCTATTTTTGTTGTATGTGCCATTATTTTGAAATCATTCTCCAGTCACCTTCTTTATGTATAATTGTTTGAAATTAAATTTTGCAATTTAAAAGAAATACTTTATAGTGTAGCCTAAAACCATTAAAAATAAAATGGATCATGGTAGAAAATTCACATCCTGAAATAGGCTAGGTGAAACAGACTTGACAGTGTTCCAGAAGCTTCCATTGATGAACTTCAGAAGGACAAAAATGTTAGCATTAGGTCAATGACAACCACAGAATAGCAGCAGCAGCAGGCAAAATTAAAGTATTTTAAGAAAATTAGTACTGGGATTATTTTCAGAGACACATAGATGAGCTTAAACCTTAATATTTCTTATTTGTAAAATAGGAAATATAAAATCTTTCTAGTTTCACCGTAACATTTAGAAATCATAAAACATTTATCAGACACATTGTCTAAAAATAGAAGTCTTTTATAAATGATACCAAAGATCCAACTAGTAAAATAAAAGAACTTTTAAAATGTATATGGTCAGTTTTAGCTTCACTTTGAGAGATGACACCCACATACTAGGAAATTCTGTGTGACAGAAATGATTGAATCTATTTTGGATCAAAAGCAGGCATCCAAGCTAACAACAACAACAAAAAAATCACCTCCTGAAACATCCCTATCTTTTCAACATTGACTGAAGGTGAGGCTTAGTTTGCTTGATAAAAGTGTGGACAATAATAGCCAGCCTTTTAAAGAATAAAAAAAATCTGCTGGATTTGCTATATTGATAATGATGTCTATAAAAGCAGATTATTTTGCAAAGTGCTTCATGGGTAAAGACATTTTTAGCAAAGAATTTTAATAAGGATTTTCCAGACATGTGCCCTCAGCAAAGTTGTATGTATGAAAGAAAGCTTCCATTAAGAACTCTAAATATACCTAAAGCAGTCGCATCATTGACCAAGTACAGCCCACCCTCAGCAGTTGGCTTCTGGGTCTTTTCATTGTGGGGAGAGGGGAGAAGTGATTAAAATGAATATTTTAGGAAAACAGTCCTTTCAGTATTGTGTGGACACATTTCTGATGACAGAAGCAGCACGGTGGACAGCTTGTTCTACCCTACAGTGGAAGGAACTGTCAAAATTCCAAATTATTATTTCTCCTTTCAGTGAAAAGAGATATTAAGACAAAGTGTCAAGTATGGAAGGCTCAAATAAATGAATTCATTATTTGCTTGATGTAATATTGGCTAGAAACAATTGTGAACAAAGATTTTCTTGCAGCACTAATAAAAGAGATTTGAGAATTAGATGCAGATTCAATGAAGGAAACTTTTATTTGGGATACTAGACTTATAGTGAGAATGAATAGAGTTAATGAATACAAAATTAGATGTTTTGCTGAGAAAAGCAAATCAAAGTACCACTGAGTGTCCATTGAGTCTACTAAGGTCCATTCTGACCCCATTTGTGTCCAAGCAGGGCTTTGCCCTCCAGGTGTTTCCATGACTGATGTTTTCTGAAGGAGATCTCCAGACCTTTCTTCAAAGGTACTTCATTTTCAAAATTCCAATCTGTAGGTTATTAGCAGCTGAGTGTGCTAGCGATTTTTTTTCTTTTTAAGAACTGTACTGCATTTCATACATTCTACTTAGCAGTGAAAATCTTCTATTTTTAGGAATTTTAAAATATAGTGTAGGAGTTTTTAAAATACAGTGATATCAAGTAGGAGAATAGAAATGGGGTGCTAACTGTTGCTAAATGGGTGATGCATGGTGCTCCTTTCATTAAATTAGCCTGTTTTCTAAATTTCATATGATGACTTTGTATACACCATAATTGCTGTTGAGTTCCCCCTGTTAGTAATTTAAAATCTTGTTATATTCAATTTAATCAGTATGCAGTTATTAAAAATTACAGTATTTATATAAATTTTTAAGCTAAAGTGAGAGGATTTCAAAATTTCTCATTTACACTTTAGAATTGTTGAAAGAGCATATGTATTCTCTTTGCCCTTTAATGCACTTCTGAAAAAAACATTAGGAAGAACATCTGCACATTGAAAAAGGAAATTATATAAAACTCAAATATGTATGTAAAAGTACAAGTTTTATTTACAAAGAATACTTTGGTGGGAAATGAATTTTTCTTTACTATAGAGGGGAACAGGTATATTGATCTCTTTCACTATCATGGAACTTTAAGGAGCAGTCTTTGCTTAGTTTGATGTGAAAGGCAATGAGTAAGCAGACTTCCAATATCTTTGACCTAAGCCTTCCAAGTTCCAATAACCCCCTCTGATGTTTCAATTAGACTTTCATTGGGCAACTTCCACTATGTACTTTTAAAAATTCTTGGTCAAAATTAAATACCTTTATAATACAAATTAAATTTTGAGATCTTGATTGCACTCATTTTTATGTGTGCTGTGCAGGATCCATAGTTATTATATTTTCAATGGAAATGTTTAGGCATATGTAAAAGTAGTAAGAACAATATAACTCATGTGCTCATTATTGGGCTTCAGCAATTATTGGTATTAAAAATTCTTATTTTTTATAAATTGCATCTTCTTTAAGTTGCAGTGCTTTAAATAAAACTTAACTCATTTCACTTATTAAAATTTCATTATGAATACCTCACAGATAGAGACTAATAAAGCAAGGAAATAACAATACCACCGTCATACCTAAAGAAAATTAACACTAGTTCCACAATATCATTTCATGTCTTATAAATATAGCTTTCCCTGATGAACTCAACAAAATTATATTAACTATGGTTTACATTAACAGGTATAAAAACTAAGTCTGCACATTGTACTTTCTAATATGACTCTTAAATAATATTTTAATTTATAAGGTCTGTCAATTTCTCAAGAGATGACATCAATATCATCAGACGTGAAGAAAGCAAAAAGTCATTGGAAAGACAGGAAACAAGGAAAGTATGCAAATGAATGTCAGAAGAGATTCTGAAACTTGCTCTTAATTACAGAGTAGTCAAAGAAACTGGAAGACGACAAAGTCAAAGTGCTGAACAAAGATGTCAACTGACAAATCTAGAATATCAAGTAAATGTTGTAGGAACTATGCAAAGACTTAGATATAGAAACCGAAAAATAAGAACCAGCTCAATTTTTTTTAAACTGAAAGAACTCAAGAAAAAAAAATCAAACCTCAAGTTTCAATATTGAAAACTTCTGTGGGCAAGGTATTTATTGAGGCAGAAAACCTAAAAAAAAGGTGGGGTGAGGGGAAGAATACAGAGTCATTGTACCAAAGAGAACTAGTTAACATTCAACCATTTCAACATATGAACAAGAACCAATGGTTTTGATGGAAGAAGTTAAAGCTTCACTGAAAGTATTGGCTAAAAACACGGCTCCCACAATACCAATGATGGAATACCAATTGAAATGTTGCAACAAGCCAATGAAATACTGAAGGCACTCATTTGTGTATGCCAGGAAATTTGAAAGAAATCTTCTTGGCTCATTGACTGGAATAGATGCATATTTATAGCCATTCCAAAGAAAGGTGACCAAACCAAATGCACAAATTAAATAAAAATATCATTGATATCACAGGCAAGTAAATTTTTGCTGAGATCATGTAACAATCATTGCACCAGCACATTCACTGGAAGCTTTCAGAGGTCTCGGCCAGATTCATAACAGGACATGGAAACAAGGACTATATTGCTGGAGTCAGATGGACATTTGTTGAAAGTATAAAATACCAAAAGATCATTTCCATGTGTTTCATAGACTATGCCACAACATTCAATTGTGTGTATCATAGCAAACTGTGTGTAGTATTGAGAAAATAGAAATTCCAGAATCTGTAATTGTGCTCATGTGGAATCTATATATGAATCTAGAGTCAGGTGTGTCAATAGAACAAGGCAACCCTGCGTGCTTTAAAATTACAATGTGTGCATCTCACCATATTCATTTCATGTGTGTGCTGATCACATAATAAGAGGAGCTAAATTGTATGAAGAAGAATTTAGCATCAGGCTTGGAAGAAGGCTTTTTAATAATCTTCAGTGTATAAAATATGGAAGTGACACAATCTTGCTTACTGAAAGTGAGAACTTGAACTGAAGAAGAATTGATTCCTTTGAACTGTGCTGTTGACAAAGAATATCGAGAGGACTATGGACTACTCAAAGAACAAACAAATAGGTCTCTGAAGGAGAATCAGTGTGCTCCTTAGACGCAAGGATGGTGAGGCTCTGTCTCACGCACTTTGGTCATGTTTTCAGGAGGGTTCAGGCCCTTTAGAAAGATACCATGTTTGGTAAATTAGAGGGGCAGAGGAAAAGAGGAAGGTCTTTGACAAGGTGGCTCAGTGGCTCAGTGGCTCCCACAATGAGCTCAAACATAAGAACAATTGTAAGAGTAGCATAAAAGTGGGTGGTATTTTGTTCTTTTGTGCATATGAATCATAAGCAAATTGATGAAACCTAATAATAATGATTTTACCTGTGGAAGAAGGTGAAATATGTTCTCTAAAAATTTCTTTGTTCTGTTTAAGTTAATTGCATTTTTGAGGTGTTACAAAATATGCCCCTATGAGGCTCCCCCATCCATAGATGGGTAATATGAAGTAGAGGCAAGATTAAATAGAAGTTTAATTTGTTTTGTGAGGGATAGCACATTTTTATAGATGTAGTTTGTTCTTTTGATGATTCTTTTTTTTCAAAAATTTGATTATAAGTGTTTTCTAAGCCTTCCTTCATGAAGGTGCATGAAAGCAGCACAGCCATGGTTTGAGTGTTGCATGTAACATTTCATAAAAAAAAAACTCTATGCCTTGTATAATTTTCATTACACACAATTTAATCATAATTACAAAAAGCATACTTCAGGTTGTCTTGGGGAAAGCCCACATTGGACATTGATAATCCAGAAACATCCCCTTATATCAAGATTCTTAACCACAAGCATAAATAAGTTAATTTTGCCATGCAGAAACCCAATTTACAAGTCCGAGTGATTAGGATGTGGACCTCACTAAGTGTCCATTATGGGGTCTCCCTAAGTGTTCCTGAGTGTTCACATTGTACTGTGACCTTCCAGCTCCACCGTTTGAAACCAGCAGCCCACTGTGGGGGAAAGACGGGGCCCCGGACTCGCATAGAGTTTTAGTCTTGGAAGCTCACAGAGGCAGTGCTACCCTGTTGTACTGGGTTGTTATGCATCAGCCTTCACTCGATAGCGGTGAGTTTGGTTTGGTGGAAGTGTTCACTCTGGCCCATAAAGATTCAAGTCTGTCTCACATACAAAATATACTTATTCCATTTCAAGATCCCCCAAAGTTTATTACATCAAAAACCCAAGTTTAAAGATTTCAGCTAAATCTCATTATCTCAATTATCTAAGTTAGGTTATTTGATGAGACTCTCTATAACCAACCCAGGAACACTATTTCTCTCCATTTCTGTTTCTGTCCAACACAAAATCTATTTATCTATTCAAAGAATATAATTGTGGAATAGACATTGGATACATTTATTGGCATTCCTATTAAAAAGAAAGGAAATGGGGAAGGAAAAAGTCACCAAAGCTAAAGCAATTTCAGAATCTAGTTGTCAAACTCCTTGAGGTTTCAAAGCCTAGGGAAAATGCTCTGTATCTCAGGACTGTTTTAATAACAAATAGAGAGTAATTACTGTTGAGTGGTTGGATCAACTTCTTCCCTGTATGTAGAAGTTCACTTTGTTCCCTTTGGGTTCAAGATGATAGTGTTTCTCTTGGTACAGACTTCTAGAGTCTGGGGGTCTCCTATAGAAGCAAAAGGGGTTCACTCTGTTAGCTAAGAGGGACCTTCACAGACAGATCTTCTCCAGATAATGCTATCTCTATCCAGGGCTTCTGCTGACCTGGGTGAGAAGAATTCATGAGTCCCATACTTGATCCCCTCAACAATCTCTCTCTGTGATTCAATATGCTGACTTTGATTATTCCCAAGCAGTAGGAAAAGATTGACCTGGCACATTTCTGACATTCTATTCAGAGCTTTTCTTTAAAAAATTAAAATGACAGTACTAATTTTAGTATCCTTGGCAACATGAATAAATTTAGAATTTTCCAAATCACCAATGTGACAATTGTATGGTTGGTGCGGGTCAGGCTTTGGTTCAGTGGCGCACAGGGCCACTATGAATCAGGACTCACTTACAGCACCTGACACCAACATTAGCAGCATATTTACAACAATTAAACTATTTTTTTACAACTTTTCTCTAAGGTATTCCTTACTTCTCTCTGCATCTTCATGAGCAGGCTTGTTGATATCTACTATCCGATCAATGGTATGCTAAAACAAACAAACAAACAACAACTTACAATTTACCTATGAAACTTCTCCAAATTCTTCCAGCATCTGCCTATTACCCAAGGCCACTTTCATAGTTTTTATTACAGGGTAATTTTTACAATAGCATCTTTCACGTCCAGGTCTCATTCAAGGTTCAACCAGAGAAGTGGAACCAATAGGCACTTTATGGTAGCAGCAGGCACATTGTAAGTAATAGACTAACTGAGTTATGAAGGCTGCCAAACCAGTCTGCAGTCTGTAGGGCAAGCCATGAGAAGGGCTGAATAGAACACTTAGGTGATGGTTGAGAATACTCTCCTTCAGGGGAATTTCTTCTTTTTCTGTGCTTAAGTTCTCTTCTTCAAGCCTTTTAACTGATGGAAGCAGAGCCAATCAGATCAATTACCTAATTTAAAGTCAATTGATTATAAATGTTAGTCATACCTAAAGATATGTTCACAGGCACACCACAATTATTGAATTTTTTAAATAACTCTGAACTGTAGCCTAGCCAAAAAAAATATCCATCAATTGACCATCACAAAGTCCCAGAAAAAATTTCTCTTAGGTAGGTATTTGAGAAAATAAAATTTTCTTTCTTTTCTAGGTAGATTTCATCTTATATTTGATTCACCTTTTTATTTTTGTGTTTGCTGGGAAGTTTATAGCTAAATGCATTGCCCACTGTGGCAATTATACACCAGAGAATGCTAAACTTTATTAAATTTCCTTTGATTTAATTCCATAATTTATATTGTATTTTATATGTACTTGTAAATTTTTCAAATCCTTCATGAGATCAAGTTGAGGAACTCAAAAGCAATAATGGGACTTCATGCGATTTCTTTCATTCTTCTGAGATGACATTTGGTTTCTAATGAAATCATGCTTCATGGTTTTCTTGTGCTTTAACAAACATTTAGGAACTTTCTGTAATGATAGCATCACTATATGCTTTTGAGGCATGTTTCCATGTTTTTACATTAATATTTCATTCAATGACACCTTTGGAGAAGGTAGTGGCTAAATTAATGGAGAACCTATTCCTATTTCTTTCCTGTAGGATTGCTCTGAGGGGCAAATGTATATAACCATCCCTAGTGGGACAGAAAGCTTGAAGATATTTTAAGATGTTTAGTGAAGTTTAAAAAGTAAGTAGACATTGGACTTTTATGATTTCATGAAAAACATGGCTCTTGGCACTAACTCAGTTTGAATTCACAGTGCTGTCATGGCATGACTATATGAACATCAGATTAATACTTACCATCTTCTGTCACTCCACCACCTCCCATACTACGTGTGAAGTACTATCTTTATGTCAACTTTCCTGTGGGTGGAAGAGATGCTGTATTTTTCTGTCCTTCTCTAGGATAAGTGCTCTTTAAATGAAAAATATTGTTGTGGCAGTCATGTGCTTATGTTAATTTTATGATTGAAATGTAGGGGTGGAGTCTAGCCTGGTAATCTGGAGATAGCCATTGAGTAGCCGATGAGGCCTCCGTGTGGGCATGGCCTTCTCCTGAGACTTTTGGGAAATCTCATGATATTTTCTTCATGAAGATGAGAAGCTATCTTCCCCAGTTGTTGGGAGTTAGTCTCAGAGACGATGAATCACGGACAAGACAAGATGGCAGCATCTGAGAAGCTGAGGAGCTGAAGGAGAAACCACATGGTTTTGCCCTGATGGAGCCAGACCTCTGAAGCTGGGGCAGTCACATGGAGACCTCTGCCAGTGATGAGTTGCTTCTGCCATCATAGGATGCTGTTGATGGACCCTGAGCCCTGGAAGCAAGGAGCCATGTAGACATCCCTGCCCGAGCGGGGACTCTGCACCCACTGACCTGTGACTTCGTGAGTCAGAAGGAGATTTTATAAACTGATTTCGGGCATGTGGGTTATTCTCGGAGTTATGACTTTCAACTGGACTGGGCTGGGATGTTTTCTCAATGTCCCATTTCCCTTGTATATAAACCTTTTCCTTATATCCATATGCGTGTCTATGAAATTTGTTCCTCTAGTTTATATATAAAAGGAATGGAACACTGAGAAAGCATCCCAACCCAGTCCAGTTCAAAGTCATAAGTCCGATATTAGCTCATATGACCGATACCAGTCTACAATGTCTCCTTCCAACTCACGAAGTCACAGGTCAGTGGGTGCAGAATTCTGGTGCTGGCAGGGGTCTTCCCATGGCTCCTCGCTTTCAGGGCTCAAGGTTCATCAACAGTATCCAGTGTTGGCAGATGTAACTCATCGCTGGCAGGGGTCTCCACATAGCCTCTCCAGCTTCAGAGGTCTGGCTCCATCAGGGCAAAGCTGTTTGGCATCTCTGGCTCCTCAGACACTGCCATTTTGTCTTGTCCATGATTTTCATCTCTGAGACTAACTTCCAACAACTGGAGAAGATAGCTTCTCATCTTCACAAGGGAAATATCGTGAGATTTCCCAGACTTATCAGGAGAGAGCCATGCCCACATGGAGGCCTCATTGGCTACTCAAGGGCTATTTCCAGATTAACAGGCTAGACACCACCCCTGCATCCCAATCATGAAATTAACATAAGCACATGACCACCACAAATATCTTTCCCTACGGGAAGAATTTTCTACTCTTATTATTGTGCATAAGGGGATATTAAAATGGTCGAATACCCCTTTCTTTCTATTTTCCTGCCATGTGATTGGCAAAGAGAAGAGGGCTTTTTTTTTTTTAATAGAGAAGTGATCATCCATTCATCTACTCTTCCATCCATTTAAGGTCTGTTAGACTCTACAGTGATTTGCATAGAATTTACATTTTAGGATTTAAGATGTAAAACAAACTGTGATCACATCAATCATGATAGATGCTACATGAAAACTAAAACAGAATAACGTGCCATTTACCAAGAAGGGAGGGAAAATTTCCATGGGATGGTCAGGAAGGATCTTTTTGAGGAGCTTTGAGTGAAATGAAATATCTAGTTTTTTTAAAAGAATGGGTGTGGCGCAATATTACAGTTGGAGAACATGGAGTAAAGCTCCTAAGGAAAGCATGAGATGGGTGCTACTACAGAAGACATGATTGCAGTCTGAGGCTTCTCTGAAGTCTCAAGGAAGGCAGAGCTGGATCACATACATTTTTGTTGAATGGGACTTTTTTTTCTGTAAAGAGTTTAATTTTATGGGAGTGATGCAGCTCATTGGAGACTTTAAGTAGAGGGGAAACAGGATAGCATTTGCATTTTGACAAGCTTATAGAGAGCCGGGATGGTATGAGTAAAGGGGTTATTAAAAGTAGACACTGGAGAGTTGGTTGTGACATCATTATAGTAGTTTTGGGAAGAGTGAGTGGTAGCTTGGTTTGGAGGTCACAGTATGGAGGAAAAAAGTAGACAGAGGTTATTATCTGGAATTATAGCTGAAATACCTTGTGGGAGGGCCATAAAGTATATAGGAGTGAGAATGTGAGACTAATAAGGTATCTTTTGAAATCTATTGGATTTTTGGCATTGAGATTAAGTGGGTTCACTTATTGAAGTGAAACACACTAGGAAAGATAGAATGTGCAGTGTGGGTTTGTGTGTGTGTGTGTGTGTGGAGAGAGAGAGAGAGAGAGAGAGAGAGAGAGAGAGAGAGAGAGAGAGAACCAATATTTTTCTTTTGAACATGTTATTTGAAGCAAGACATCTCACTGGCACAAGGCTAAGATATGGTTGCTATCAGAAAAATTGATACTAGCTTGAATTCCTCCCCCCAACCACCACCCCCCTGTGGTTCCATGGAAGAAAAACTCAGTGTTAAACTTCAAAAAAGATTATGGCCATGAAGACCAGACGTTTTACTTGATCTGATGGAAACTGTATGAGTTGAAAACGGACTTGACAAGCTTACAGCAGCAGCCACAGACATTTGAAAAATGTTTACAAACTTAAACATACAAGTGGAACTATGAAGTGGGGAACTGAGTACGTGAATCTGGAGTGCTGTATGAAGTTGGGGATCTGAGTTTAGAAATCCCTGGCATACAGGAGTCATAAAAACCTATAGGACTGGAGAAATCAGATTTGGGGAAATCATATGTTGTGTTTGCACATCCTAGATATTTTGGGATTATAAGTTTTTTAGATAGTGAAAAGAAGTTTGTTAGGCCACATGTACAACCTCAGCTTTATCATGATCATTTTAATGGTAAAATGGACATATGTGTGTATATATATGCATATATATGCATTTTTCTCTGTGGACAGAGAAAATTATACTTTTGGCTGGTTTTACTTTAAACTGTGGCTCTTGAACTTTCAAAGACATGCTCATTAGTGAGTGTGAAAGGGTCCCATAGATATCCATCTGTACCAAATGCAACTTTCTAGCAATGAAAACAAATCACTAGAGGGAAACAAAACAGATGACAGAAACATAAGGAACATGTCTAGGTCCTTAAAATCAACCAAATAACTAAAACCCTAATTGATATGCTAGTAAATTGAAAGTCAAAGATTATCTAGGAAACAGTTGCACTCACTTTATAAGGATGAATCATTAGTTGGTCATAATGTTAGCATTAGACAGTTCTTTCACAAGAGGCCTCTTTAACATGTTAAAGAATAAAGGTTTCACATAGAGGACTACAGTGCAACTCACCCAAGCTAATGTCTCTTCAGTTTTCCCATATACATATGTGAAAGCTGAACATTGAATAAGGAACACCAGAGAACACTTGCTGCATTTAAATTATGGTGTTGATGAAAACTATTGAAAATACCACAGACTGCCCCAAAACCAAACACATCTGTCTTGAAGGAAATACAGCCTGAAAGCTCCGTATATGTGAACGTGTTAATACTTCAACTTATATACTTCGAACATGTTCTGATGAGAGGCCAGTGGCCAGAAAAGGACATTGTGCTTACTGAATAAAAGTATTAGCAAGATGTAGTGACCAAGAGACTGCAGCATGGGCTCAGACATAGTCATGTGTTTGAGGACAGTGCAATCTGTGTTTCCCTCTGTTGTATATAGGGTGGCTAAGATTTGGAACCAATTTAAGGGTACCTCACAATAACAATAAGTTTATTAGTAAGCATCCTAAATAGTTTTATATAAAATGAATGCGCCTGCCATTTATCTGCAAGGATGCATCAATGGATTTTTATAGTTTTTAGAGGATTACTTGTGTATAGAAAAGTCCTGGACTGCCAACTATTCTCCGTTCACTGTCACGCAATGTTCATTCCTCAATTGATCAGGTCTATGGACAATCCTTGTGTGATTTCTGGTCTCTGAACAGTGCTGTCTTGTGGTGAAAAATTCTTCTTGTAACTTCCATCTTTTATAAGACTGGCAAAGTTTGTAGGTTCTGCGCTATAAGCACACAGAGGTAAATTTGTTATAATTCTTAGTTTTAATAACATGTCCTTAATTGGACTGGCAGAATCCCTTGAGAGATGTGTGAATGCTATATGGAAATATGAAATATCCCATGAATCTTACTTTGTTTTTTAAAGATCATATTATTGTGGGCTCTTAAAGCTCTTATAACAATCTGCACATCAATTGTATTAATCATATTTGTTCATATGTTGTCATCATCATTTTCTAAACACTAACTTTCTAATAGAGTACTTGGTATCAGTTCCTCTTTTTGCTCTTCCTCCCCCATTTCTGGGTATATGTCCAGAAGGGGGGTTGTTGGGTCCCATGGTAGCTCAATCTCCATCTGTTTTAAAAATTGCTTTATTGATTTCCCTGGTGTCTGTACATACCTACAGGTCCACCAGCATGGACAAAATTCTCTATCTGCCCAAGACTGTTCCATATACTTGTTACTTTCTGATTTTTTGAATTGGGCTATCCTTGAGGGTGTTAGGTGGTATCTCATTGTTTAAATTTGCATTTCTCTTATGGCTAATGATCAGGAACATATTCTCATATGTTTATTGGCTATTCAGATTTCTGCCCCTGTGAAACTTATGTTCAACCCACCTTCTCAGTGGGCAATTAGGTTTTTTTTTATTATTATAAGCTTGCAAAGCTTGTAGATTTTAGTAATAAGGCCTCTGTCTAATGTGTCATTGCTAAAGATGTTTTCCTAGTCTGTGGGCTCTCTTATTATTCCATTGGTGATTTTTTCGATGTGCACAGGTTTTTTATGTTCAGTATATCCCATTGTCAATTTGTGACTCCTCTGCATTTGTATCTTTCCTTATTTCTGAAAGGCTGTGTATTCTCTGTGTCAAGACTTCAGGTTTATCCCAATTCTGCATCCTTCTTTTATTTTTGTTTTAAAACTCCACTTCCCTCTGGGAAGCCTGGGGTCAGAGAGTCTCGTTCCCTCTAATAGTGCAGGAATGGATTTCCTGTTTTTCTCTGAAAGCTGCTAGGCTATTGTCTGCTCTTTCCCTCTGCTGTTCCTGTTCCCTGTACACCAAGCTCTACCTTGGCCTCCCTGGGACTTGCATCCTCTGTTTTCCTCCAAATGGAAAAAGTGCTCAGGGTTCAGCATTTAGGAAAAGCAACATTAAAACCTGCTTTTTTTTTTTTAAACAAATTCATCTTGTGAGCATGTTATCTATGTACTTTCTTTTCTGTAGGTGGAAAAATAAATTGCTTTTTTGTTTCATCTCTTTAACTAGAAAATTAGCCTTCAGATAGATTAAACCATTCCCCAACCACAAGGCTGAAATGTTCCTAAACAAAGTTCTATGTAGAAAAACTCAAGATTAGTTCATTTACATTTCCAGAGAGGAAGAGAACAGGAAGGCCAAGGTCAGAAATATAAGAATGAAATCTCTTCTATTTTCCTTGTCTCTTAGAATATATCTTTCAAGGCAACAAATTAAATGAGTATTACATATGATCTGAACTAACATTACGTTAGTAAAATCTTAAACTTTCCAATTTAATGTTTACCTTATTTTGGTTCCTAAAAACTTGTTCTTTTTTTCCTGTGATTTTAATGAGATCCTTAAAAAGGGATTTGCTGGATTACAGAACATATGTGAATTAAGAAGCATTTTTGTGGCGTATGTATCTTACTCCCATTTTTGTTTTATACACTTCTGCATTTATGACTCAGTTTTTTATCTGCACCTTGTGGGTGCCAGCATCCAATTATTTAGGCATTGACGATAGAAAAAAAGAAAAGGTTTTGTGACTCTAATTTATTTGGATTCATGGTTATTTTCAGGCTTCCAATATAAAAGCATAGTCTTAGTTTGTCCAGGGTCATATTTCAGGTTGAACTATGCAACATTCATTCTGTGTTCTGCTGGGGCCAAAGATCTTTCTCTCCATATAGTTGGTGGTCCTCTGTCTTCATGCTTTCCTTCCCTTTTATGCACCTTTTATCTTTCTTGCTCCCAATACAAGATGTTCCCAAAGATCTTTAAAAAGGAAATAATGGGCTGAGCCCTGGTGGTGTAGTGGTTGAGTGCAGGACTGCAGCCCATGGGCTTGGCGGTTCAAATCCAGCAGCAGCTCTACAGGAGCAAGGCTGGGTAGCTCCCATGAGCACTAGAGGCAGTGATTCTCCCAAACAAAAAAACAAAAACATGGCTGAGCCCTGGTGGTGTAAGAGGTTGAGTGTAGACTGTGGCCCACGGGTTTGGTGGTTCAAATCCAGCAGTGGTTTTTAGGAGCAGCTCTCGGTAGTTTCCAAGACCACCAGAGGGCAGTGATGCAATAAAAAAAAATAACAAAAAAATTAAAAGGAAATAATATTTTACATCCTAAGTGATAAGCACACACATATGCATATATGTCCATTACTAATTCAATACCCATTAAAAACTCATAGTTGAAGAGAGGAAAAAGCATATATTTTAGAGTTACAAAGATTAGCATTAGAGGCATGGCTATGCTTCTCTCTGTTTGGCCTTGGGTAATCATTAAATTTTTCTATCCTTGGATTTCTCAAAATAATAATATGTTCTCCATAGAGGAAGCACTATGCAAGTTAATAGATGAAAATGTTTTGCACATTTTCTGATGAGTAGTGTGCAATAAGGTAGTAAAATTAGGTGCTCTCAAAGTTATATGTGTATAGGATATCACCTGAATAAGCAGTTGAAGGGGTAGACTTTATTTTGTAATGAATCTTTTTTTGTCTCCCCAGTTGACTCCCCAGTTACAACGCAATTCCAAGCATTATACAAGGCCAATACAAATCAGTTAATAATACTTAAATATAAATCAGTCATAAGTCATGAGTGAGAGATAACCATGGAGAGGGTGATGAATAAGTGTATGCCCCAAGAAATAGTAAATAATGAATACAGAGGGGGAGACAGTGGGCTACTTTGAGAAATAAAAAAAATTACTACAATGGCCAATCAGACATGCAAAATGAACATCTCTTCCAGTTATACTTGTCAAGTCTTAGAGGATACTGTAATAGCTCTATGTATGTTACAAGCCAACATGTAAGAACTATTCCAAAAATGACTTAAATAGTCAATCAATGTTAAGGCTCACAGAAATGAAATAATCCTACCCTCTCTCACTTTTTTTCAAAAACTATAGGGGAGGACAGTCACTGTTGACAGTAAGCCAAATTTCAGAACACTGCACAGAACACTGGCCAAGCCAGGGTACCTATTCCTATATCCCTTGAGCTGAATATTACAAGCCAGTTTCAGACCTGCTTGTAAACAACTGCCAAAATTGTGCTTGTGAAATGTCTGAAAGAATGATCTTCTGAGTATATTTTCCAGCTGATGGTGCTCTAAGGGTGGGTTGGGGGGGACTACCTGTCTTAGAGCATTTTGATTGGGGAGGAGTGTGAGGTGTTCAGTGTACAGGTTACTGCTATTCACCTAAGTGTACTGGGACTTGTTAGAGAACTAGAGAGGCATGGGATACATATGTAGAGGTAGAGAAAGGTTCCTATCATAAACTAAACTGTTTGTTTTCATGACTTCAGAGACCTGGGGAATTGGTTAACTGTAACTGGAGGAATGAAATATTCCTGCTCTTCAAAACGTAAGGAGGGACCAAAATGGCAGCTGTTGGGTTTGTTGAAGACTTTGAAAGAGGTAATTTTGGTTCTTTGTTCAAATTTTCACTCAGTCAGGGGAGGCTAAGAGTTGAATTGACTCATTTGTCTGATAAAAAGCAAGTTGCATTTTTTTTTTAAGAAAGCATTTCTTTGAAATGTCCTTACCCATTTTGTGTACTGGGAAATGACTAACTACTAAAAACAGGCTGACCCAGAATAAGAAAGATTAAAATGTAGGGCAAAGCTGAATTGACATAGAAAGGTATAGAACGTTCAGTGAAAAAGAATTTTATATGTGGTCAACACTAGCTAAAATTTGATTGAGTTATGAGATTTTTAAAAGAAAGAGTTTAAGTATTAACTATTATCCTGGTACAATTCAATAGTTTTATTTATTCTTTGTTAAAATGTTCTTTGATTGGGTTATTGGTTTTAATAAGAGATTATAAACTGTTCATTGCATTTTGCACCCACTGTCCAGAGAACAAAGGTAGCATCTTAGCAGAAATAATCTTCTGTGGTTTATGTTGGCTATATAATGCCCTTTATTATGTAAAAAAATGAAGACTTCTCACTTTTCCATTATTTGCAATCATGTTCAAATTTTATTTTAATTTAAAAATATTATTAGTTGGATGAATAGCAAGTACTGTCTCATATGTACCCCAAATAGTTAGACGTTATGCCAACCAGGCACCCCTGTCTAGGAGTAGTTTCACCTGAGGAAGCCTCCTTGGGGAAATGGTCTTTTCATAAGGGAGAAACTGCCCAGCTCCCTCGCTCTCCAACCCTTTGCTATCCTGCTTGTTGAGACGTTTCCTCCCTTGAGGGGTGGCCCCATGTAGGCCATCACCCTGAAAGCTTTCAGTGTCCTGCCATGCACCCATTGACTGTGGATCCATCACACTCTGTGCCAAGCAGCCTGCGATCTTCTTACATCCTGCTGCATCTGTCTGTAGCTCGGGCCTGCAAGTATGTGAATCTGAATAGGGTTCCTGCTTGCATTGCACTTTTGGACTTAAGGTGCATTGGGTAGGGATGTCTTCTGGAAACAAAACACTTTCTTACTCATACATGAGTGTCAATACTCTTGTTTCTCTAGAAAACCCAGTCCAACAAAGGCCCTGTGTTGTTTTTAAATGCCAAACATCCTCTAAATCCCTCAAACTCAAATTTGAAATAGTATTTTTTGTACTTAAAACTATCTTTGAGGGTTTTCAAAGTACCTTGGAAAAGCACAACAGAGCTAATCTTTTGATTTGTTGAATCAAGGGTGATGAAAGTGACTAAACTTACTTGATATCATGGATGAGTTACTACTGATGACAAAGCATTATCCAACCAGAAGAGACATCTAACATTCTCTGGGTTAATTGGGCAAACTGTCAATAATATTAGTTTTGCAGTCGTTCTCAGACTTCTCTGAGAAGTCTCTAGAGATTGGTTAAAAATATGTTTCAGAGTTCTGGTGCTGCTTTGCCTGACCTCAAACAATAATAGTATAGTGTTGCAGTTATTATATCAGTTATTTTCCAGATTGTTAAATTGGTCAAAATGCATCTTCTAAGCATCTTCTATTAATACTTCTATTAATACTTCCAGGTATTTACCTATTACTTATCTATAGTTTTTCACTGAAAGACAGATTTTTATGACTTACTTAATCACTTTATTTGATATTCTTGCTGTGTGAGCATTTTTGGAACATGAGGATAAGTAAAAAGTATTGCTCTAAAATCATAGAAACCATTATTAAACAAAAAATATAAAAATATGAAGATGTTGTTTCTTGAGATATCTTCCACTTGTCTATACACTTCTGAATGTGGGGTTTCCATTTCTCTAACTTTTCCCCAAATAATCCTGGGGTTTGGGAAGTGCATCAGCAAAACTGCACTTTTGGCATCTTCAAAGGCCCACAATTTGTGTTCCTGTTCATGGTTCTTTGAATTTGCAAGACAAAAATAAATCTGCAGGGGCAAGATGAAATCTGGGCAGAGGATGAGTCGTGATGCACCAAAGCTTCATGCAGCATGCATGGTCCTTAAATTGGGAGAATAAAAAGTGCATTTTGAGCATGGAAAAGTATTTTCAGCAAAGCTTTCCAAAAACTATTCTCATCAATGCCATTTTCCATTTAAAAAAAATCTTTAGAATTAGCCCTCTATAATCATCTTATATCCTTTGAGAAAAAAAATCTGTAAGGATTTTTCCCTTTGAAGTCACCAAACAGAGTTTCTATAACTTTCTGAGCTGAATTCCAAAACCCAACTTGCTGTCATTGAATGGATGAGGCATGGTATCACTGCCTCATCTGACTTCAACTTAAGTGGTTCAGTAGATCCTCTATGAACATGATTATTCTTGTAGACACACTACTGAGATTAATACAACCGTGTTAATGAGAGGTCTTGTCTGCAGTCATCTACCAGTCACAGAGACAGCTTTATGTATGTCTTGCTTGGGATAACTCCATGCATGCTTGAACTGGAATTCTAACAGCAATGATTTCTGACTTATCTCATACTAGAAATTAAAATTTTGGTCTATTGATAAGATATTATTTCTCAGAATTATTAAATGCTATCTCTGAAGGCATTTAGGGTAAAATTAAATTAATCTGTGATTAGAAATATAGTGTCCACTGTTCTTTTTAATAGTGTGTTTGGTTTGAAGCTATTTTGTGGAAAATATTTTTAAATTGACTTTTATCTTGTTTTGCATACCATGGCAACAGTTTTTTTCTTGCAAGAGCACATACAATCAATTTTACTCCAGCTGCTTCTTCTTCAACAAAGACTTGTTTCAGAGGCTTGTGGAGAAGGACTACTCTGGGTACTTTAGAGACAGTAATTTGATGGAACTATTTGAATAACTTTAAGACCATACTAATAAACTGAATCAGGATTTAAGAATTTTAGGAAAGAAGCAGATGGGCTTATGAGACAGCACACTTGAAATAAAATGATTAGGAATTTATCATAAAGGGAGGAATGAATTGATAAGGTGTGGTTAAAAGTTTTGTTTGGGTTGTTTTCAATTGTAGAGGGAACTCTTTTTAATTTTCTCTTGTTATTTATAACTCATAATCATCAGCCATGATTTAGGAAACTGAAGTGAACAATTAAAAATGATATAGTTTTCATCCCAACTGGCCACTATTGAATTTTAAACTTGAGCATTTTTATTTCCTTGGTATTATACTTATTTGCATGAACTCCGTAATGATCTGAACTTTTGGTTGATAGGGCATAATAGAAAATACTAGCTATGCAAGCAGAATCTTACCTGAAAGTCTTATCTGATAGTGATGCTAATTAAAGAAACTGGAGTCTACTGCACAAATACAAAGGTCTCTTGGAGAAACTGCCTTCGTACCTGCTTCCGTTGTTGCCAACTTTGCACATGAGGCAGGGAGGCTACCTTCCCGCCAGCTCTGGAAATGTAGGATGAGTTACTATTGATGACAAAGCATTATCCAACCAGAAGAGACACCTAGCCTTCTCTGGGCTAATTGGGCAAACTGTTAGTAAGATTAGTGTTTCAGCAGTTGTGTGTTCTCTTGGAAGTCTCTAGAGAGTGGTTAAAAATATGTTTCAGAGTTCTGGTGCTGCTTTGTCTGACATCAAACAATAATAGTATAGTGTTGCATACCAGAAAAGCTCTTCTGTTCTCCATGTTTAAAGTCCATGTTACATTCTTTAGGAAAATGTTCAGCAAAGCAAACTCACAAAGGCCTGTAGGGTGAATCACCATTCTTGTTTCAATTATTTCCTTATGGGTTAAATTTTGTCTCCTTCAACATATATTTCATTCTTTTGTTTTGTTTTGTTTTTTTGGGCATCACTGCCCTCTGGTGATGGGAGTAGGAGGCCGTGGAGCTGGAATTGAACCTCCATCCCAGTGGGCTGCAGTCCCATGCACAACCACTATGCCACCGAGGCTCAGCCACGTATATTTCATTCTTAACCCTTATGCCTATACCTATCATCCTGTTTGAAAAATCCAAATTTTCTTTTATTACTTTAATATTATACCACATTCCAAACCTAAGCACTTCCTAATTCTAAATGGATTAGAATAAGCACAGGAACACATTGGAGAAAGAAGACAGAATGGAATGCCAGAGAAGGACCTTTTAATATCAAATACTAGATTCCAAAACCATGACAAAATACGCTTATGGTCTTTAAAGATACCTAGCTATGGTATATATTGCTATGACAGCATTAGATAACTAAGATAGAATTTGGTACCAGAGAATACAGGCACAACTCCCACCCACCCTCCCAAGTCCTAAGATGTAGAAGAAGCTGGAGGAATTTTAGAGCACTTAATAAGAGAGTCTAGCTTGCCTCTGAGAGATTATTGATGGAATTATTGACATTAGTGGTGATCATATGAGGATTTAGAAAGAGGTAAGGAATACTATAGAGAAAGCTTTTATTTTCATAAATAGGATATTGTTATAAATTTGTTCCAATATTCTTTACCAGCACCATAATTCAAATAAATCTGTTGTCTTTGGTCTGCCTTATTCCATCTCCACTTGTCACATGCATATGAGGTAATTGAAAATATTATAGCCTGTATCAGACACACTTAATCCTTAAAGTGACTTCTTTGCTTTTTATTGCTTTAGAAGAGATTTAGAAGAGATATTGATCAATGTCTGAGTTGTCTGATTTCTTGAACATTGAATTTGGATCCAGGCAGGGCATAATGCTTTGCAACATCAGTCTTTGTTTATTATGATGTTGTCTACTGGTTCATTGTGAGAATTTGATTGTCTTTACATAGAACTGTAATCCATACTGAAGGCTGCAATCGTTGATCTTCATCAGTAAATGCTTCAAGCCCTCCCTTTTTAGCAAGTCAGGTTGTGTCATCTGCATATTACAAGTTGCTGATAATCGTTTCTCCAATCACCCTGCTCAGTTCCTCAGAGAGCTGATCTTCTCAGATTATGTTCTCAGCATTTATATTTAGTAAGTAAGCTGAAAGGATCTAACCCTGACACCCTCTTTTTTTCTGATTTTAAAGTGTGCAGTATTTCCTTGTTCTGTTTGAACAACTTCTTCTTGATCCACGAACAATTAAATGTTCAAGAAACACAATGAAATGTTCTGGAATTACCATTATTTTAAATGTTATTAATAGTTGGCTATGATCCACATAGTTGAATGCCTTTGCATAATCAATAAAATGCAAGTACAGTAAATATTTTTCTGGTAAATATTTTTCCTTAGTCAAGATCCATCTGACTTCAGCAATAATAGTTCCTATTCCACATACTCTGGAATCTGGCCTGCATTTTCTGCAGCTCCTTGTCAATGTACTGATGCAAATGTTCTTAAATGATCTTCAAAATTTTACTTGTCTGTGATATTAATAATATTTTCCAAAAATTTCTGCTTTTTGTGGGGTCATCTGTCTTTGCAATGAGTATAAATATGGAGTTCCTCTAGCCAGTTGGTCAAATAGCTGTCTTTCAAATATACTGATAGATCAATGAGTGCTTCCAATTTTTTAACAGTGTGCTGAAACATTTCACTTCAGTGAAGTTTGGACTTCGTCCTTCAGTACTTTTGGTTCTTGATCATATGCTATCTTTCATATGGCTAAATGTCAGCTTGGTTTTTTATATTTATTTATTTATTTATTTATTTAGGGGGACATCACTGCCCTCTGGTGGGAGTAGGAGGCCCAACCTGGCTCCTGGAGAGCTGCTGCTGGATTTGAACTGCCAGCCCAGTGGGCTGCAGTCCCGCACACAACCACTACGCCACCGGGGCTCAGCCCTAGCTTGGCTTTTTAGTATAAAATTGATTACCATAGATACCACTCATGTATAAGCTGTTTTTAAACATATTTTTCACACAGTTTTTGTTGTAAGCTAGGTGCCTCAGCTGATATTTGGGTTGGCTTATGCTCTAGTCTATGTGGTATGTATTCTTGCCACCTTTTTTTTAAAACAATGTTCTGCTGCTATTCATGAACATCATGAATCTGTCATTGTTCCCCTGTGATTCACAAGGGGAACAATGGTAAATTCACCAGAAGAGGACAGTCTATCCCTTGTCCAAAGTCTGGTTAGTGTGGAAACTCTGCTGAAACCTATTCAACTTGGGTGATCCTGCAGGTGTTTGAAATACCAGCGTTACAGTGATAAAATGCCAGTATCACAGCAGCATGCAAGACACCACAGTACAACAAACAGACAGACAAATGGCAGATACCATAATAATGTATATGTATATATATATAATGTACTAGTTAGTATGTACCAGACACTGCTATAATTATCTGTTCTGTACAAAAGTGTGTACTCTACACAACTTAATGATATTAGTGCTTTTATCCTGCTAGGTCAGTAAAAAAAGCTGTGACTCTGCTTCTCATCTCTGTATTATACAAGTGAGGACAGTTGTTTTCTTTGTGTCAATTCCAAAAGGAGACACGTGAAGTGACATGTGGCGTCAATGTCCTTGCAAAGACCTCACTCGACATTCTTCAGGGCACCAGTACTCTGAGCAGATGTGAGGCAGTTCTTCCTCAGTCGTATTTTGAGTGTTTTCCAAGAGGAGGGGCTCATCCTCAAGAACTGATATGTGGCATGGCTTTACTGCTATTCATGATGTTTTCAGTGACTAATTCCTCCAAAGCGGACAAACTGGTCCTTCTGGATAGTGTGTTCTTAGTCTGGAAGCTGGGATGAAACCTGTTCACCTGGCCAGGCGACCCTGATGGTAGTAGCAACACCAGGGACACTGCTTTCCAGCATCAGAACAGGCGTGCCCCAAGGGATGGACAAGTG